>JAKNSH010408146.1:0-14013 GCA_027790015.1 Cymbopogon flexuosus
AATAAAAATTGTAGAACATAGACATTGCTAATACCATGAAACATTTAAGGATTTTCTTTCTATATTCTCTATTCAAAAATGAAGAAATGAGTAATAATAAATAAAAAAAGGAAAGAGATTGACCGTACTGGGCCACTCAAGGCACTATTGGCCGAGCGGCCCAGCAGGCTAGGAGGCCCAGGACATCCTAGTCGTCAGCCTCACCAAGAACCAAAGACATGACCAAATCGACGACGAGCGGACGGCTGCGCCGCCGCGGCATGCCAGCATTCAGCGCGCTCGCCCATCCCAGGTCAGGTGGCATGCGTAGCAGAAGAACAGGTCCCATGGACGGGGCTCCTCCATGGCTCCATGCCTTGAAAGGCACAAATCGACGGCGGCGGCAGAAGTATCGGCGGCGGCAGCGGGAGTATCGATGGAGTATCGATGAAGTATCAGGTTTAATTTATTTATTTTTATTGCTGTATTTTCCCGATACTTCACCGATACCGTATCGGCGGCGTATCGGCGTATCGCCGTATCCGATACGTATCGCGATACCGATACGGCAAATGAGTGAAGTATCGGGGTAACGTAGCTCCTCACACATGGCTGGGACAAAAGTTTGGCCCAACAAGTTCTGCATGGACAAAATAGAGAACAAAAACGAAGAGGACAAACCCGAGGTATAAATGACAAGATAACAAAATAACCACACACCTGGGAAGTAGTTGATATCAATTATGTAGTACCGATCTTTGGTCCCAAGTTCTCTAATCATATCTATATTGAACAATCTCAAACCCTGCAGGTTTGGACTTTTGTCATGTCAGCTAAACTAACATGAAACAAAAATGTGCAGTTCAGGACTAGAATTACACATACCAGCCGGCCACGGAGCTCCCTGCCCAGTTTCTCTAGAAGTGGCCTTGGAGGAAGCTCTATCATGTATGAGAAATCTATGTTAAGTGATGTAACAAAGATCACTTGGTGCACTTGGCAATGTGTAATGAGCAAATCACATTTTGATATTCTGATATATAAGTCATCTATTTTTCTCATTGAACAAATTTTGCCCTAAACTCCATAATCATGACTAATGGAGATCTGCCACTTCAACTCATTTGCATTGACAATTCTCGGGAAAATTGCATGTTTAATTAAGGGATCACTTGGATTAATGGAAAAGGTACACAATTTTTTAACAAATGTGAGGTTGACAGCAACACTGCACAGTTCTAACCTGCAATAAGAGGGTCAAGATCCGCATCATCCGCACTAGCTGCAGCACATGAAACTCTGGGCAGTCGATAGACGCCAACGTTGTTTAGTAAGTCATATGTGTTAACATCAGGAAGAGAGAACCTACGGACAACCTGTACTGTTTCGCCAATGATATACACCTTAAAGAGGATCCCGCCTGTAGAGGCAATAAATCAGATCCCACATTTCTACTTTTTCGGGGCAAAGTGTCAGGAGATAGAAAAAACAAACAATATAGATGAAAACAGAAAATTAAAACATACCATGATTTATGAATTCCTGTAGAACCAGAGGCGGATCAAGCATTGACAAGGATGCCTCATCATAGGCAAGATATAGTTCGTGGCCTTTAGATGTTCCATCAACAACCAATGGCTTGGCAACTGCACGAGGATAAGTACTTCAAGTCAAGCAATCTCCATTTACTAGCTCCCCACATAACAAAAAGTGACATGTGTGAATTATTTGAGTATAGAAACAGCTTAAGTGCAAAGCTCCAGCAGCAGAATAAGTTGAAACCTACCGCTGACAAATAGGCACCAAATTTTATTATGTACAATAAATGTGATTACTGAAAATGGAACCCAACAGCTTTTAAAGCTCCTGAAAGGAAAGAGTAGAAGGGCTGGTAGAAGTAAATTTACTTTGAAGGACTTCTGTGGCATATTGCTTCTAATTGCACCTATGTTGTAGTGTCCAAAACTGAAGTACCATTAATGATAGCAATATAACTTGAGGAACAAATTTTAGATTAAAAAAATGGCTCAAGAAACAGGAATCAATCTGCTCAACTGTTTCCAATTTCTGGAATTCTGGCTTGTGCAGCGATGAAAACAAAGGCACATTTCCATAGGACTGTAAAATTGGGCAAAGCTTAAAAGCTAGTTAAGCAAGCACACAAACAACAATGATGGAGCTTGGTGGGAAATAATTATGTGGCCTTAGCAAGGAGAGAATAAATATGCCAACACAAGGACAGAAAAGATATATATAATTCAAATAATCTAATCAAGTAAACATAAACGAATAAGTCCCATTAAGATAGACTAAATTGAGTGGACCTGATGATTTCAAATGAATTGCCCACAAGCACTTTCCAATGTTCTTTATCCAAATAACTGATAGCTTGAAGATTGGAATCAATTACCCAAGGGCAAAGTTAGTCCAGCCATAGCTACAGCAGTTGGTATAGAGGATGGATCTTTCGTAATGACCAGTTGGCGTGGGGTACAAACTTCTCCTGCAATATTTCAATGCACATACAATCACATGTTTAATGCAAACGTAGTACATCCTTCACAAATTTAAGTTAAAGGTGCACTTTGAGCAGTCTTCCTTTTACTAATAGCAATATACTACTTTTGCTATCAATTAAGAAAATTTATCTGTAAATTTGAACAGCAACTGCCCTTGAAATCTCACAACAGTAAAACAAGTCTCCAACAAATTCAAGGCGCAAGACCTTCTATTTTTCGATATTTATTAGTTTATATTGTATCATCACAATTCATATCGTCAAAGAAAGTACTGGCATAGAAACCCTTAATTGTTAAATTCTGTGGTTCACAGTGAATGGAATAAAACAGAAAATTCTATATGGCAAACATTTGTGTGCTTGTTAGTATGGGCAAAAGTCACAAAACTATTTCCCTTCCTACGACTGTAGTTGTACCATAATTTGGTGGGAACATGATATTTCAATGTGTCAGCATTTTAAGATCAAATGAAATGTAACTTAACGATGTAAACATTAAAAAAAATGAGCAGCATCATTACCATAGAAATTTGACAGGTTCAAATCAGCTACTTCTTCAAGCATTGATTGTCGATTGTTCAGATGCTTGATAGCATTTGGTGGATCAAGGACAGTAACTTCTGGATGTTCTTCATGATAGTCCTTCAGAAAATGGAAGAAACTAAGCAAGCAACACAATGGAAAGTGGTAACATTGACTTGGAAGCTACAGAAAAGTATTATGACTACGATAAGACTGTAATCGATTGATTTGAGCATACTATCTCTCACCATTGCAAAAAAGAATACTTGCAGCAACTTTCCAAAAGTGTGGCAGCGAACAGTTTAAGGAAAATAGGGGAAAAAAACACGAGAAGTGAGTATATGGCATGATCTTACCTCCAGAGCCTGCTGCCACTCCTTCCTAGTAATCTGCATAAGGAAGCAATAAATCTTTCAGTACGATGGATAACAGAGGCTGCATAAAACATTAAGCAGAATTCACCTCACTCCAGGATAAGAAAGTTCACAAGAAGTGAGTGATTCTCCCACAAAACTTGATCTAGGTCTATGCTGCTGCATTCTTATTATTGCAGGTTAAAATAGGGACTGACCTTGTGTAAAATAACATCAAAAGGGCCTTGTTCTGAGAGGGGAAGAGACTCATCAATAGATACAAAACTGATTCCATTCTTCCTGACAAATCACATGACAAGAAACTCATCAAGAAGCACAAACGAAAAAACAAAAGCTTGGCAAGAGCCATAATATTCAATTCGACAAGCAGAGCCTGACTGCCTGAGTATCCATGTACTACCAAAGTACACAACAATATTCACATAACACAACTAGTAATATGCTTGAGCAACGAGATAATATTTGAAACATAAATGGGATGGTACTTGTGTATATCTCCAGGGGTAAGGAAAGAAATGTTACTATAAGTGAACTGCATGATATCAGGACATTTATTGTTTGTTTCACGGTGCAAAAGTTGTCAAGGAAAACTGCTCAATTTGCAGAAAAATATTTGCCTTGTCAAAATTTGTTTAATTTTAGTTTTCCCACAACATTTCTTATGTCCATACACTGTGATGAATTTTACAAGGGTAAATCGCATCTTATGAGAATTCGAGGCATTTACTTTTAAGTGACAATCTTGAAAAGCAGGAACACAAACAATAAAAGAATATAAATAGTTCGAGCAAAAACACGTTATTTTGCATAAAACATTCTCCTTGTTAATTTGTTGTTCCTTATCGGTTCACATGTGTTGCTTATCCAAATAAGGTAACAAGCAAAAGATAGAACCAGCTTGGTTCTTAATCCAGACAACTAACAAGAAGAGATTGTTTGCTGGCAACCCATGTTGCCATCAAATCTAGCGATTGAGTAAGTAAAGTACAAATGAACACAGCAGAGAGACTGCCATCAACAAGTTGTCATTTTCCATGTGATGTGCTTATCCAAAGGAATATTCCAAACTAGAATCCCAGATACCATCAACAAGGATTTGCAG
The DNA here is from genome assembly GCA_027790015.1 of Cymbopogon flexuosus. Taxonomy (NCBI): domain Eukaryota; kingdom Viridiplantae; phylum Streptophyta; class Magnoliopsida; order Poales; family Poaceae; genus Cymbopogon; species Cymbopogon flexuosus. Next base: position 4,496 of record JAKNSH010408146.1, read on the forward strand.
CCTAGGCCCATTCCGCCAGCTTGGCATCATAGGAGTAATATAAAGCTACTGACTATTGAGACCCCCTCATGCAGTGGAACTGTCAACATTGGGATATCTACCGATGCCAGTGGAATTCCAGATAAACACTTGACAGGCACCTCTGAGTACTAAATCATTAATCAGCATGCTTCACTCGGAAGCCGTTCTTGCTAGCCGCTCCCGCCAACTTTGCGCTCCAGTGGAGGCCCGATTCGATCACTATTTGACTAGTGCAGCAAGGAATAGAATAGCATTCCCCTCCACCCCATACCCTGGAAATTGTAAGCATTTCAACACAAGAATACTATCCACGGTATCACATTAGCCTGTTCATGATCATGCAAAATTCTTCTGACCACCAGGAACTCAACTTCATCGAGGTGAGACGCAATCTCCATGGCTCCATGTATTTTGCATGCTCTAGCGTATGTAGTGTTTCCTTCGTTAGTTTCATTCATTTCAGTTCGTTTCTAGTTGCTTGCTGGACTTGCCCCGTACCTTTATTTGCCTTGCATGGTTTGCCATTTTCATCCTGCTGTGAAACCAATGTATATAGCTTTCATTACTTGCTTGATAAAGCCTTAATAAATTGCTAGGTGGATAAGTGTATCGCTATGATTGGCTATAAGTCAAAGAATTCAAGTTACACTATGCTGGAAAACAAGCTAATATAAGAGAACCAGTAGCTTAATTGATATCTCAACGTATGAGTGATCTGTTATTGTAAAATGCTCATATAAAATAAATGCGGTTGAATTGTGATGGTGTCTGCCTACTTGTAGTTTGTATTTGCAGTTTAGATGATATGATTCCTCAGTTCATTTGATTTCCAATTCAAGAAAATTGTAATTGTGTGATAAGATGATAATTAGCCGATGCCCAAGGTGGTCAAATTGGTGCTTGTCAGGAGATGTCATGAAACAAACATGCAAGCATAATTTATTAATTATATGGTTCCAGATGTAGTGTAATACTTCAATAGAATGATATGCTGCATCCTTTGCTCCTTTCTATTTTATATGTACATGTGCTAAGTTCCAGTTGTTTATTGACCGAGGGAAATCCACTGCATCTCCTTTTTATTCAGGATCCACAAAAACATGTTTAGATTATTTAGTCCTTAAGTCATGGCCAATCTTTGTGTAATTTATGCCTTGAAATGTAGAGTTTTTATCAGCTGTACTACGAGAACTACGTCCGTGCACTTGACAAAGGGGAACAAGCCGACCGGTAATTCTGAAGCTCCAAACCAGACAGAGCTCTATCTCGTTAGAAATCTAATCCTAGCCATGACACACCCTGTCCCATGCCAATGTCGCCTTCTGGGCCCAACTTGGGAAGGACCACCAGACCGCCGGAGTCCTCTTCGAGGTGCTCTGCGCCGTCAACAAGAATGAGAAGGTTGAAGAAGTAAACCCAGAGGTTCGTGCTCACTGTCTACTCTAATTAGCTCAATGGAAATCTAGGACTCTCGAACGCGACGACTTCCTCTGATATTCCGCTTCACAGATTATTCGCTTGCACAAGGATGTGCAAGAGAAGAAAGACATCTACGCGCCGTTCAATACAATATCCTCCCTCTCGATGCCGCGAGTGCATCCCAGTCCATCATGCAGCTGGAGGAGGTGTGGAACGATTAAGCGCCAAAGAAGGGAAATCACTGGTCAAGCAGATGTAGGAGTCACAGTCAGAGAAGCCTTAGTCCCCTCACCAAAAGATTGTGAGTAGGATCTACAGAGATCGAAGTAAATGGAATGGGATGGTGCGTAGGAGCTACTTCCAGCTTGAAAGACAAGGTCCTTATTAAAAACTGGCTCCTTCGAGTTAGTCTTTATTGTTTCATAGAAAGGCTTCCTTCTACGAGTGGAGTGAAATCCTCTATGCTGACATAAGCGGAGAGGCAAGCAACAACCATTATATTGAACCTGCCCTGAAGGCTTTGTTTGCCTAAGTGCATAAGTCAAAGAAGGGTTTTCTTGCCGAAAGCAGTGTTCAGACCTCAATCTGTAGCGGCGCACTTCCCTCTTATGATTGCTTTTCAAGGACATCCGGATAAGGGGACTGAGAGAGTAGATATGGGACTTTTCCTCATAAAAGCCTATATAGGTGGGTGGTATGATAGTAAGTCTTTTCCTACTGTGATGTGTTCAGTCGATGGCTTGATTCTCCTCCGGGGCTAAGGGAATGGAAGAATCCAACTTTCATTGCATACGTTTTTGTTCTTCTCCAGATTCCGTTTCATGGCTTTGAGCTTCCGGACTACAAGGATTTATCTTTTCACTCTTTCAGGTGGAAATCAGAGGCTTAAGGGCGGATAATCTCATAGTAAGGGTCCCCTTCATCCCTCCCTTCCTTGCAAATGCTTTTTTATTAAGCGTCAAACTATACTATACCAAATCAAAAAGTGGAATAGAGTATCCCCCCCTGAGGAGAGCTATTCTTAACCTCCTAGCGTTGGGCTCACTGGGTTGGCTTCGGCTTCCTCTCGTGAATAGGCATGGAATAGATTCCTTATCCTTCTCCTCCGGGCCTAGGCGGACCTAACTTAGTACAATTTTCTCGATCTCACGCTGCTGGGAAAATGTTCTTCTTTACCAGAACTTTCCATATCAAGTCCTATGGAAGAGGTGCGATCTTACTTTGTCGGATGGCGCCAAGAAGCAAAAGATGAATCTTAGATACTAGCGTCTGATACTTTAGCTGACAAAGAGGCACCGTCAGTTGAAGAAATGCAGAGTCCTGAAGGTGATGATGGTGTCATACCCCGGCAGTTTACGCATCTCCTCATGAGGTCAGTTGACGAAAATGAATTAGTCGAGTCCGGGCTACGCCCTCTGCTGAAAGAATACTTCTTTCATTACGTAAAGCAGCCAAGAGCTGATCTGATTCGTTGCTTCTTCAATAACCATGGTTGGCGATCTACATCAGAAAATGGGATTGAAAGATCTAAAATAAAAGCTCTTGCGGGCGGCTGTGAGGAAGGAGAATGAGAATGTTAGTCAAGGAGAATGGTAACACAAGTGCTTCTAAGTGTCTGGTGCTTTCCCCGGCAAAAGATGAGATAGATGAGCCACTTCATAAAGTTTATTAGGGTATTTTGGATTCTTTAAAAAATATAAATCATATTACGATAGCTATTTTGCTAGGGATGTCTTAGTCAGAGTGTAGTAGTGGAGTCGGTAGACTAGGATTGCTTCTCTCAAATGGATTGGGATGGGAGCTCTTGTTGCGAATGCAGTCTTCTTCGCACGTACCCATGTTTTCCCTTTCAACCAGTGAGTGGAATGAATCCGTGACTGAAGAACTGTGTCTCTAAAGCAGGAGGAAAGGCCAAGACGTCCTTTTTCTGCCCTATGCATTGTTTTCGACCCAGCACCATCACGGCGGCATCATGTCCGGCACCACCACACTGAATTCATGCCAGCTGCCCGGCAGCTGAGAATATTACCTGTAGTTTTTGGGTGCATTTCCTAGTCTGATAGACTTTTGGGCACTAAAATAAAAAACACCTGGTAAAAGATTGATTTACCTCTGTTCATAGGTCATCCGGTGTTCATAGGTCATTTTCATACCTTTTGTTAATTTCTTGATTTTCCTACTCCTTTGTTTCACATTTGCTCAGAGGGAGAAAAACTCTTACCTGACTTAGTGGAGTGGATGAGAGTATATATGAACGAGCTTACAGCAACCCGGAACGAGGTTAAGCCCGAGCGTAGGCCAAGCAAGAATCTCTGAAACAAGGAAAGCAATCAATGAGAAAAATCATATAGAAATATGGAATTGAAAGAGGAGTGACAAGAGTAGCGAAAAGATGGTTCACTTTGCAGGTTCGATTCCTGCTCGCTACAAATAAAAAGAGAATGATATGAGGGCATCCCTCTCATTCAACTCTGAGGTTGCGATCACGAGCGTGGCGATCCAAGGGCCTAGCCATGAGTGGATCCATTGAGGTCCCGCGAAGCCGGATATTTTATTTGCCACTAGTAGGATCAATGCCAAGGGGTTGGCAAGGAGGATGCACCTCCGGAAAAGGAGGGAGGAAATAATGCCAACATTATAGCATAGCAATCGTAAGGGCAGTCGAGCAGGGGGCAGACCTTTCTTCAGAGTTAGCAATGGTAGTTCGGATAGCAAAGCACCAGCAAGCGGATAAGGCTAGGCATGTCAGTAATAGCAAGCTGCAGGCTGTCCCATACTACTTTTCCTTTGAATGTTCATTCTGGAATTGAATGTCACAAACAAGACTCGTACTTCTGACTTTGAACTGCTTGAATCAGGAGCTGTAATCCGCAGCTTTAGAGATAGGGGCGGCAGTCACAGCATTGGCAGCAGTGAGCAGAGGTCAAGAAGAAGAAGCGGTAAGAGCAGTTAGAGAGCAAGCAGCGGCTCATCAAACCTTTCTGTTTCGGTTACAGCTCAAGCGGTTTTCAAGTAAGGTACTCAAGCAAGCTTTTCCTCCTGAAGACAGAGGGTGAACTAGCAAAGAAAGTCAGCAGTTAACCGGAAATTTAGGAAAGAAAATTATCATTTCGTAAGTTTTAGTAAGGCCAGTTATGGGAAGCAGGCCATGGAGAAAGAAGAGAAATGACAATCTGTAATAAAGAGCTAGTTTTGCTGATGCAAACCATAGATTCAGTCTATAACGATGATTGGAGGGTTAGAGGTGCTACGTCTTTCATCAAAGATGGTGTGAAAGAGATGATCAATCCTAGGAGCACCTAGCATGATGAACTGCCTGAGAAAGGCTTTGGGTCAAGTATGTTTCGATGCACAGGAAATAATGCAAGTACTCTCCAAGGCACGAGAGATATATGCTTATTGCGCTTTTCGCTTTCAGGGGTACTACTAGATAGATTGTATGGCTCCGTTGGTGACTTTCTGATCGCGGGTTTCATTTGAAAAACCCCAACGCCATTCATCTTGCGTCAAATCCGGTCTTTCATGCAAGAGTTTCATTTTTGGCCGCTACTACGTTCGTCGAAAACTTCTTGATGACACCATCATCTCATTACCTTATTTTTTTCCTTCGACTTCGGCTATGACCAATGCCCCACCTAGCTGAATAGGCGTAACAAAGCTACCTGAAAAAGGCAAGGTGTACCTTAAATTGAAATCGACAAATTGCGTTTTGCCAGATGGATTCTTTAGAAAGATTCCCGGATAAAGTTCAGTATAATATTTAGTTAGAATCTAAATAAAGGCGCATACGTGGGCGGGCAGGGGGCCCCACTACTTCTTCATTCAGGGGGGCTAGCCTCATGACTTCCCACTGGGCGAGGGGTGCACCTAACCCACCTACTCACTCATCAATTACGGTGTTCAGCTGACTTGCACAGAAAGACCCCTATTGTTTAGTAATTTGGCGCCCCATCTTTTGATTGACTGTTGTCAACTAATCTTTTCAATGTTCGATTCTACTCTATGTTAGAACATTTCAGTGAATGCTATTTCGATCTAAGTGGTCCTATTCTCTGTCCCGTGCTAGGAAGCATTACTCCTCTTTTCATTCCAAATTCTTCAATAAGACTGATACGATTGATTGGTCTGTGCGTTTCTCTTATTACTTTTTTGTATCCCCCTGTTCCTCGGATACAATTCGATCCTTCTACGGCCAATTCTCAATTTGTGGAAAGCCTTCGATGGCTTCCTTATGAAAACATCCATTTGTATATGGGTATAGACGGTCTTTCATTATTCTTCGTGATATTGACCACATTTCTGATCCCTATTTGCATTTCAGTGGGTTGGTCTGGTATGAGAAGTTTTGGGAAAGAGTATATTACAGCATTTCTAATTCGTGAATTTCTAATGATCGCCGTGTCCTGCATGCTGGATCCTCTACTATTCTATGTTCTTTTCGAAAGCGTGCTAATCCCTATGTTGTGCGGAGCTGAGCATCTTCTATTCGCTGGGATCAAGCTTTTCCTCTGCAGGGGCCTTGTGCAGTAAACCCCCTACGGGCGGTCCCCCGTCGTCGTAAAGTAGTAAAGGTCCCCGCGAAGCTTTCGGGAAGAGGGGTAGTCTTGTGCGTAAGCATAGCATTTCTGGTCGAACCACCGAACCACACATCTTTTTTTGGTGGGAGGGTACTCCGAGTAGTGGGTACCTCGTAGGACCTCGACCCGCCTACTCAGGTCTTGTATGGATATGCAGGAAGGGGTGCTCCTAGGTGTGTGTAGGGGGTGTGTTTGTTCGCGAGAATGGATTCCTCGTCAAGTCAGGGGGGGTGTGGACACACTTGCGCGAATTCGGGTAACGGCTACAAGGGATAAAAATAAAGGAAACTGTACCCGACCAGGGATGGACGTAAACTCGTAAGCTACCGAGGGTAGGGATAATCGTCCAGGTCTTATTGTTGTTTAAAGCCGCCCCGCCACAGCAGGCAGGTTAGTTCCTCTGTCGTTGCCGGAGAGTTCTTGGCGAAGAGACCTTAGGATAAGTTGCTAAAACAAACGGAGGATCGACCCGTTCAGTAGAATTCCGAAGAAAGACTGTTGGCAGCAGGTGGAGACATTTCTTTGGCCCCCTTCCAAATAAATGCGGGCAGGGTAGAGCTCGGCAGAGGGTTCGAGAATAGGGTAGGGTCCTGTCCTAATAAAGAAAATCAAGATAAATAAAGGGGCGGGTCCCTTTATGCATGCATCTTCGTACAAGTGGAGGCCGGAAAGATCAAACCAATAGAACCGCTCACATCACAGTAGTCGTAGTTGCGTAAAGGCCGTCAGTCGGGGGGGCGACCATAACATAAGGCAATGACTTTCACGGATCTCTCTCTATCTATAGATATAACGAACGGGCGGGTTCGAAAGGTAGGGTTTTTGACGGTCGGGTCCCCTACCACTAGTCCGGCTAGCCTTCTTCGGGCAGGAAGCAGGCCGGGCCCGACGGGCGGGCATCTCCCGCAACGCAAGCTGCATTGTTCGCCACCACCCGAGAAGCAAAAGATTCGAGAGTCAAGGCGGAAAAGACAAGCATAGTGGTCTAATGACAAGGGCCGACGACGGAAGCTCGGGACGGAGCCGTATGATGCGGAAGTCTCACGTACGGTTCCCTGAGAAGGGAGTGGCTACCCACTGGAGCTTCGACCAACCACCACCGGTCAATTCCGCTTTGGGGCCACCCCTTACTCTACCATCATTATAGGGGTATGGGGTTCGAGACAAAGAAAGATCAAGGCAGCATATCAGTTTTTCCTATATACTTTACTTGGATCCGTTTTTATGCTATTAGCTATTCTGTTGATTCTTCTCCAAACAGGAACCACCGATTTACAAATTTTATTAACCACAGAATTTAGTGAGCGGCGCCAAATCCTTCTATGGATTGCCTTTTTCGCCTCTTTTGCCGTCAAAGTGCCTATGGTACCAGTTCATATTTGGTTACCCGAAGCCCATGTAGAGGCACCTACGGCTGGATCCGTCATCTTGGCAGGAATTCTTTTAAAATTGGGAACCTACGGGTTTTTAAGATTTTCAATACCCATGTTTCCCGAAGCGACACTTTGTTTCACTCCTTTCATTTATACTCTAAGTGCGATTGCTATAATATATACTTCCTTGACCACTTTAAGACAGATCGATCTTAAGAAGATCATTGCCTACTCCTCAGTAGCCCATATGAATTTGGTGACTATTGGTATGTTTAGTCGGGCGGCGGCCGTTAGTCACCTATTTTGAGTTATGGACACACAAGCAAGGCCAAAACATGTGTGCCGGGCGTGCGACCCATCAACCTACTAGCAATAGGGGAGAAAACTTAGCATGTCGCAACAAAAGAAAAGCGTCGATTCGAGGCGTCAGCAAAACACCGCCGTCTGTTCCTAAAACAAAACCCCTTAGCGCCCCGGGACGGGAGTGGGGGACGGCCCTACGCAGACAGCAGCAGCACCGGCTCTACGAAGTCCGAATCGAATCTTTCGGTTGGCTTTCCCGTGAATAAGAATAGTTGGGCGCGGCGAAGCGAGCGCTTCTAGCTGTTTCGCTTGCTTCTTTCTTATTGTGGCGGCTATTATGGCGTGGCTGAAATGAACGAAAAGCGAGACTTTCAAATCGATTGATAGATGGCCTGATCTGTTCTGATAGATCGAAAGGGAATCTATCAATAATAAGGGTTGACCTCTTTCTATCTATTGATGATACAAGATATCTATCTATTCTGGATCCATCATAAATAAATCGATATGTATCTGATTCGTATGTAGAGCGCCCAAGCGCTTTTTTGGCCTGCTCAGTTCTATTATCCATCGGTCCAATGCACTGGCTCATCTCATGGAGGGAAAAAGCAAATGTAGTTAGTTGTCTTGTTGTTGTTCGCCGCCTCGACACATTCCCCGGCATCGTCCCACACAGAAAGAAAGAGCGTGGAGCCCCGGCCCGACCTGTAAGTCCGCTAACGTAAAGCGAGGAGTTGAGCCTGAACTGGCGAACCGAAGTCACTTTCGTAACCATACTTCCTACAGCTAACACGTGTCCAGTCCAGTGGGAACGCGCAGCGCAAACGAACGTAAGCTGCTATACCGAATCCCCCGCAGGCCATCGGGGACCTAGTGGTAAGGCCATGATCCGCAGGGGAAGGGATCACTCATTCTTCTATTGGGGACAGGTGCACGAACGACAACTCCAAACGTCAGACATCCGCCGCCTATACCTACCGTTTAGGTGGCACCAGCGAGATCCAGCTAAGGTAAGGAACTTCGTGTCGCGGCTGCTCCACTCCGCTGCGGTCTTTTGAACTGAACTTCGTTGCCTTCCCGCGCGCGAAACGAATGGGCGCTGTGTCGTGGGTCAGTTTTGGGGCGGGGGGCAGAGAGAGACCAGAAGAATGATTCATTTGGATCGACGAGCCATTTCGCGAATCAATAGAATGTCTCTCTATCCATATCTATTCTATCTTTATATGACGGGCCATAAAAAAAAGAAGTATTTTTTTTATGGCATGTGAGATGATCGCGCCTAGTAGCCACATATCAGCTGCGCTCAATATGCGGGATTTCCGTTGGATCAGATCTTTCGCTTTGACGAATTTGGACCTAGCGAAAAGGACTCTAAGCCTTCGCGCAAACAAGCAAAGTAGAAGCAAGACGAGGAAGCGGAGCTGTCGTAGAAGCAGTAGCTTCCCCCGACAATATACAATACAACAGTAGCGACCATGAATAAAAAAGCCCCTAGTTTATAACGAGTTCGCAGCTTTTCCCGGGCCGGAGAACTACTTAAAAGTTTGATTGATCGCCTTTCTTTGATATGTGTTCAATTTAGTACAATACAAACTACAACTAGATCAAAGAAGGGCCACTCACTATAGAAGCTATAACTAGCCTAGCCCTAGCCAATAGTATAGAGTTTAGTAGTCGGCCAAACCCCCATGCTCACGACATGTTCTTGATATTGATTGAGTTGGAGGGAGTCAGAGACTACCACGGAATCCTTCCATAGTCACCCCGGTGACCTTCGTCACCAAAGCGTCACGACAGTTTCAAAGACCCCTCATATAATCTCCAG
>JAKNSH010408322.1:0-17685 GCA_027790015.1 Cymbopogon flexuosus
GGCTTCTTATCTTGGTCCTATCCTTTTCTTGGCACTACATAGGAGCATCTTGGGAGCCTTTATCACATATGAACTCCATTGGCCTAAATGACATGGATTTGTTTGGCATGCCCACAGGGGGCCCCACCATGACAGTAAAACTAATGACAAGGGGAGAATCTTAAATCCCCCCCTCCCACCTCCTGCCTCACCAGATTTGATACACATGCAAATCCTGCTGGCTGTTGCTTCTCAGCAGGGCCAAAAGCTGTGCCTTTGGCCTAGCAGTAGCCACCACTACCAGGAGATCTTCCCCCTCCCCTGAGAGGTGCCCAGACAGCTTCATCCTCAGAGGAATCAGCACTTCAGCAGTGGAAGCTCCTGAGGCAGAGGTGAGCCCAACACCCCTGTGTGATCTTTCCATGCTCTTGCCTTGTTTTATTTCATTCTTGGTCATTGTTGTTGTTGCTTCCAAAAGCCGCCCTTGGGCCTGCCTTTCATAGAGCATTCTGAAAGCATGCATGGATTTCATCGTCATGTTCTTGCCTGGTCGTCGTGTTTTTGTAATTTTCATTCATGATCAGGCAGCGGTTGTTCACAAAGCCTATTGTTGCTTCAAGTTTGCAAAGAAAGAAACCAGAGGTGTTATACTGTTGTTACAGTTGTTCTCCAACTCTGTACTCTTTCCAGAGTTTCCTGATTCAGAATCGAGTTCATCAGTAGTTTTGTTTCTCAGGAAGACATGCAGGCATAATTTTGTTTGTTTGGGAAACATAACGAAGCAGAATTCTGATACATATATCTTCCCCTTGCTTCTTCCAGAATTCCGTCTGCAAGAATTTAACGACAGTAGCGTTTACTTTTTTTTGTTAGCTTTCATTTTTATTTTGGGCAGAAAGATGTAGACAAAAGTTTCTGCTTCTGTACCATTATGCGAGTGGAGGACAACGTTAGGTTACTTGCCGAAAGTGCAGACTGCCAAACCGGAAATATTTGTTAATAATGGAATAACAGAGTCAATGAGCGTACATGATCCATAAGAAATACAACCTTGAAAATCTCATCTTTGATTCGCCCTAAAAAAATGCTTCTCTGCTTCTATACAAATCTGTCATTGTTTCAGCTAAAGTTTAGTAATAAAAATAAACACTCGTTTTCTGTCATATGACCCAGAATGATATCAAGTCCCAAATAGTCTACGGCTTCTTCCATATTCTTCTTCGGAATTTTGAGCGATTCACAGAGCCAGTGCACTTGCAGGTGTACAAGCACATAGGACAAATTCTCAATTGATGCTTAGATAGCATATTATAACTACAACAATGTAGCACCACATTTATTATGATATCTTTGGATACTCATTCAACTATTACTGCAACAAATTAAATGCCTCATCGTACCATGTACCGTATCTGACAGGTAAGAACTCTCCAAATCAAAAAATGAGTAGAAATATGCAGTAACTTATTCAGTTGGCCACCAGAAATTGTTACCATCACAGCCTAGCAACATGATAGCAGAGGGATCACACTAACCAAGCATGCAGCAATCTTAATGCAAGAATGTGTTGGCAATTGGCATCTAAAATCCATTTCTACCCGTTGCAGATACACTGTCCAGACCAGCGAGCTGATACTTGTGTGTGGGGCGGGCAGAGATAATATGGAGAAGGAGCACATCAAGATGGCCATGCTGAGGCAAGAACGAACATTCAGGCAGCAGGTAAACCATGTTACCAAAACTGCCAGCTTACATGTAGTATCAATAGACTTCATAATGCTGAAATTGTTCAATGGTCTCTTCTTCAGGTTCACGAGCTGCACCGCGTATACCAGGTTCAGAAGCAGTTGATGATGCAGATGCAGATTGCCAAGACAAACAACTACGGAAACAAAGTTCAAGAAACGCAAACCGAACCGACAGTAAAACTCGAGCATCAACAATGGTGTGGTAGCTCAGGCAAGACAGAGGCCAAGCTGGCCGAAGACTTCAGCCTGGAGCTGACGCTGGCAACTGGGGCTGGAAGGACGAAGCAGGAGAAGCCATCCAACTCAGACTCCGAAGCAACAATGTCGTCATCAACATCTGCAGAATCAGAGTCAGGGCAGAGATTCATGCCCAAGTCCAATGTAACAAACATAAGGTTCCAGAATGAGAGCAATAGGCATGATGATCAGGTCATGCAGTCTCCTTGGCGTTATCAATGTTTAAGTCTCAAGATGGCGTGAAGGATTAGATAGGGTTGGCATGGGAGTGCCCCAAACTCAAAAAGCTCAAACAAAAGCAAGTGCATTGCTTCCTGTATATTACAATTTCATTGCAACTGTAGGAGCGAGCTCAAAAGAAGAAAATTAAGCATTTATGGGCAAACTAAAATGAACCAAATAAGAAGGATCAAATCATGTCTGTTATTGTTTGTGGGCAAACAACAAGTTCACTTACATCTCCATAACTAGCTACAAAGAATTTAGTTTAAGTAAATGTACTTTTGAGCCATAGGATCAAAGACCGTAGAAAGATATCATAGAAGACCAATGACCTAGTATAATTTTATCATCCAGACAAAATGGTCTTCAGCCAAAAACATAGGCAAGTAGAATCTCTGTGGACACTATACTCTAACCAAAAGTGAAGGATGCATTGGAAGCAATCCATCTCTATAAAGCCTAAAATCGTTGGTCGATAAAACGGCAGATAACATCCTAGTTCCAAGAGGCACATTAAATCCGCCTTGTACGAAGAATCAGCAGATAACAGCCATGTTGAGTCATTTGACAGCACCTAGGTACTCGTGACAACCTCCACATCTGCTTTCTTTAAGCTGGCCATATATGTTATGTAGATGGTCCAAAGAAATGAGAATGAATTGCTCACTAGTGGCTGCGAAAAAATAAAATTCAGGTCAGAAATGCTGCCAAACAAGCTGAGCCAAGCAGATGCTCCAGAATGCATCAGATTTAGTTACCTGTAAATGAACTGGAACGAACTTGAAAGTAATGAAATCACAAGTTGGCCAATATAAAAGCCCACTTTTGATGGTGGGAACTAGATCCCTCTTCAATCTTGCAATAATCTCAGGAACAGACTCGCCTACATATCAGATCAGAAAAGCCATGAAATAGTGTGTGAGTCTGCACACCAGAATAGTTTGCAACAAAAAGGTTTCAGATCACTAAAGCTGGTGGGGAGGGTGTACTGCATGTAAGCTTATCTGAATACCATTTCTCCTATCATGCTCAACAGTCAAAAGTACAAAATGTCTAGATGTTTACTACATGCAACGTTATCCTCAGACCAGTAGTACTGTGGTCCACGATGCCATGGGCCATAGACTTCACCAAAACTAAATTGGAATGACTAAATGCAAACAGCATCAACCATTAGCTGTACAAGAAGATTAAATCATCTCAAGGCAGGTAGGTGGCAACAGAAATACTTGAAGCATTCACATCACAAGTTCACCAAGAAAGCAATAGCCTTGTGTGAGTGTTTTAACTATGTTGGATGACCGTCAAATTAGTTAATGCAGCTAAGGATCAAAACAGATCAACAGAGGCTCATTGACAGACTGCAGTTTCCAGTAGAAATCAGAGCACTTATTTGAGTTGGGTTTATTTAATTTATCTAGAAAAGTAAACACGAGAAAACAAAATATGCTATTTAGCATCTTGTACACAATGTCCCTTCATAAGTTTTAAATATTACACCTCACAAACATGGATAGTCAATCAAACATACTGAGAATTGAAAGAAGAGGCATTGAAGAAATGTTTGAGGAAAGTGCACTGAGTGTACCATAATGTTTACGTTTTTTAGACTGCAACTTATGAACTCAAAGATGGCCATTGCCATTCTCACTACATGCATTTGATAACCAGCTGGGAATTTTTATTCTTATGTAAAACACTGGAAGTATCAATGGTCAGGTATTTGCAACAGCCAAACCCTCAACACTACAGTGAGATTGATGCAAGTTAAAGTATGTGTCTCAAAGCACTGAGATATATTAATCTCTATATAGCCTACAAAGTTGTGCCTTTGGCTGCCTTGAATACATAACAAAGCCTCAGAGTGTATTGGGTAACAAGCCAAAAATAGAATAGCGTCAGGAATAAAACTTAAATGGAAAAACACTGCAGTGCAGAAGTTTGATTTTTTTTTTTTAAGAGTTATCTAGCTGATATCTTGCTTTCCTTTACATAATACAGACAGAATAATAAATGCTACCATGTGCAGCCACCAGCCAGTAGTTTGTACCCAGTACATTGATAGTTGCATCTCACAAAAATCATATGAAACAGGAACACATTATCACTGATGTGCTAATTTTATCACTGGACCACTTTGATAAAAAGATTATAGTAAAAAGTAAATAGATCCATTCGTGTGTATACAGATAATCAAATAGAACAAATATAGTTATTTCTTTTGCTTGGAGCAGGGGAGGAGTCTTTAAGGATTTGAGGACTCAGCAACTAGTGACAACTGAACTCCATATTATTAGCTTTTTTTTTTGACAACTTATTAGCTTTAACTTTAGGAGAAAATGCAGATCCTGTATAGTCATTTCTCTTAATGCATCACCAAAACAGAGTAATTTTCAGCATAGGAAACAGAAATACAGCTTAGGTGGAGTTAATAGGGCAATGCAATAAAATAGGATAGCAGAAGCATGTCCAATAAATAAGTACTCACGCAATTCAGTTTTGTAAGACATGGTTTGAGTATCCAAATTCATGCTTTGACCAAAATCTAAGAAAATATAAGTTATGTGCCATAAAAATGATAACATTGCAATAGTATTCAGAACCACTTGTTAATAATTATGATTTTTAACTACTAGTTAACTATTGTAGAAGTAACTTAAAAAATGAACAGAGGCGGTACTGAAATATAACAAATGGTTTTTGTGCAACTCAATCAGAACTAGAAGGCCAGAAAATTATTTCAATGCATTTCAATTCTCAAGCATGTCCATATGGAGGAATGTAGCAATAGTACCTTGTAATCCAGCATTATACGAGAAGAAAACTGAGTTAATAATTGGTCCATAGACTGCTTGGCCTAAAAACATCTTCTTCAATGTGTTCACTACATCCTTTTTGGGGAACAATTTTGAGATAAAATTGAACCAAAGATGGAGGGTAGGTCCTGAGATCAGAAGTCCATAACTAGCCATACGCATGGTCCTAAGATAATCAAGTGAATCTTCAGGACCAAGCGTGAGCATCTGACAACGCAGTAGCAAAAGGAATGGAAGTGTGTTAGAACTTAGAAGCAACATCTAATTGTAACAGCTAGTGTAAATAGCAGTGAAAAGTCCCATCCAGGGGACACCAAGAGTCAAATTATCAAGCTAAATATGATGGGGCTAACAAACATAAGACCCCTGACTACAGAAGTGCTGAAATAGCCGAGAGCCCATTCCTTTCAGGGTTTGGATAACAACAAACAACAACTTAGCCCATTCCTTTCAGGGTTTGGATAAACTGAAAAAAATGGTTGGACTTTTATATCATAAAGGCTATACCCTATAGATCAATTCATTGGAATGGCATACATAAGCTGTAGATCAGCTCGACCAACCACATATATTTAAAATGGATGTCCCCTAAACAGTAATCAGACGTGTAAATGAAGGAAAACTTTCAGAATGATGCACCTGGTTGCATATATCTTTCAGATTATAATGGTACTAATAACTGAAATGGTTAAACTAATCACAACTTATAAAGGATCACCAACACAACTATTGCATGAATTAGAACATCGGTTTAAAATACATCACATTGCGTCCTACCGATGACAAATTGAGAATGTAGCACAAATCCTATGGCTCAGTTGCTGCTTCCACGGCGAAGAAGACTACTTTTTAAGAGGGATCGGGGACAGGAGAAGATCCCGACCTGGGAGGAGAGGTCCGCGACAGTGAAGATGGCAGCGGCGGTGACGCTCTTGGTCAGCACGGGCCGCGCGTCCAGGACGCCAAGGTACCACGCGACGACACCCGCGCCAGCCCCGACCCCGACCGCGCCGGTCTTCCTGCTAGGAGACCCGAAGGCGGACCCCACGGGGGACGGGCGCGCCGGCGGCACGGGCGGCGGGAGCGGCGGCTTGGAGGAGAGGAGGTGGGTGCGGAAGTGGGACCATGGCGAGGGGCTGGGCCCGCGGGGGCTGCGTCGGAGCGGGAGCAGGAGGCGGCCGCCGGCGTGGAAGGCTCCGGCAGTGGCCATGGCGGCGGCGGCGGCGGCGGTTGGGGTTCCTGGACGGCCGGCGATTGCGGGGGTTTCTAGTCTAGAGGTTTTATTTGGGAAGGAAGGGAAAGCTGAGGTGGGGGCCACGCGTCAGTGTCGCGCTCGCACCTAAAGCTGGAAATGTCTTCCAGAAAAGGAGGACCTATGGGATTTCTTTCAAAAGAAATAATCTATCTTTTTCATAAAAAATTATGCTCATGGTTTTTGTAATTCTCTATTGTTATTATTTTTTCCATTATACAGTACAACTAGAATGGATGTAAAGGACGCAGCAAATAGCTACTCTCTTCCTTCCAAATTAGGACATTTGACTTTTTTTTTTAACCTCAAGTTTAACCATTGGTTTCGTTAGAAAATTTATGCAAATATAATCAAATTTAAGTTTTTTTGAATAACTTTTATTAATAAACAAGCCACAATAAAAACATGATATTTTATATAAATTTAAATAAGACGACTGGTCAAATTTAATGTCAAAAAGTTAAGTGTCTTGTAATTTGGAATGGATTGAGTATTTTTGAAGGCAGACATGAGAGGGATAGACCACCCCTACTGAACTTTTACTTTATTATAAAAAAGGAGAACAACAGTAATTACATGCGAGGGAAGCTAAGAAACGAAGAAAGAGAGGAAGAAAATGAGAAAGGTCCATATATAGGCTAATAAAGGGGAAATATTTCTGCTTTGTGTGATGGATAGGCATGGCAAACTCATTTCGAAAGGCACATTTTGCCTGCTACTCTTTGGAATAATGACTACTCCAATAAAGAAGTATAAGAGCAACTTCTATAGGAAATATATCAAATACAAACCAACCTCTCCTTACGACCATGCAAACTTCTAATCTGAGCCACATGATGTTGATCTAAGGGGTGCAGGGGATTGGGTAATTTTGCGTTTAACCGGCCTCTCCTAATCATACTTTTACAAATTCCGACTCCCCCATGCGCCCCCTTGTACACCATCACTGGAGGAATCCTGTCTTCGCTCGGCAACATCTCAAGCTTGAGCAAGCTTATAACCACAGAGAATTAATTTGAAGGTAGTATACCTGAAGAACTGGGACGGCTACATCGTTTGGCATTGCTAGCCCTTGGTAGAAACAGAGCTACCAATTCTTTCATGGGTTATGTGCCAACAACACTCGGAGGTCTTAGACAACTCTCACGGCTGAACCTTGAATTCAATCACATCGAAGCAAATGACAAACAGAGCTGGATGTTTATGGATGCCTTGACAAACTGCAGCTCCCTGAATGTGCTCGCACTGTTCCAGAATCAGCTAAAGGGAGAGCTACCAAGTTCTGTGGGAAATCTGTCCTCCCGACTTCAATATCTCATCTTGGGTCAAAATGAACTTTCAGGTTCTGTCCCTTCTAGTATCAGCAATCTTCAAGGCCTTACTAGCCTGGGACTAGATTCCAACAATTTTGATGGCATGGTAGTGGAATGGGTAGGGAAATTCAGGTACATGGAGAAACTGTTCTTGGAAAACAACAGATTTGTTGGTCCAGTTCCAACATCAATCGGCAATCTTTCTCAACTTTGGTACGTGGCATTAAAATGAACAAATTTGAAGGGTTTGTACCGGTAACTCTTGGGCAACTACAGCATTTACTGATAACAACCTCAATGGTAACATTCTAGGTGGCCTGTTTAGCGTTCCTGCGCTGACTGCTGATCTCTTTCAACTTGTCATACAATTATTTACAAGGAATGCTGCCTCTGGAAGTTGGAAATGCAAATCAACTCATGGAGATAGATATATCATCAAACAAAATACATGGGAAAATACCGGAGAGTCTTGGTAACTGTGATTCACTTGAGAACATTTATATGGGCAGTAACTTTCTCCAGGGAGAAATCCCTTCATCACTTAAAAACTGAAGAGTTTGAAGATGCTCATTTTTCTCAGAATAACTTGTCTGGACTCATTCCAAGTTCCCTTGGTGGTCTGCATTTTCTGTGGCAGTTAGATCTGTCTTACCACAATCTACAAGGTGAAATACCAAGAAATGGAGTCTTTGCAAACTCCACTGCCCTCGCATTGGTTGGAAACATGACCCTTTGCAGAGGACTTCTGGAGCTCAGTTTCAGTCATGTCCTGTTCTGCCTTAAGGAAGAGGAGATTATCTTGATCACTCAAAATATCCATGTTTTAAATCGCATGCTAAGTAATTTAGCGGCGGAGCTTTTTGGGCGCTATGCGCCGCTATAGCGGCAGCTATTTGATGCAGCGCCATATAACTTGCCACGCTATAGCGCCGCTATAGCACGCTATTTAATACACTCTGGAAAAAATAGCAAAACAGTTCAGAATTCATATAAGTTCATAAGTTGATAAATAATAACTTGATAAGTCATAATATGATGATAATAATAAGTTCATAACTCATCCACAATCCATGGGAAAACCAAAATAGCAAATCACATGGACACAATACTTGACAATTGACATAGTTTCTAAAAGACATATCAATAGCGGCAATTTAGCGCGCTATGGCGCTATAGCGCCAATAGCGGCGCTATAGCGTGCTATAGCGCCAATAGCGCCGATAACGTGAAAATGAGCAATAGCTTCACGGCATGTCCGTTCTCGCGTTATATTGCCGCTATAGCACGAAAATAGCACGCTATTTGAATCTATGAAATATATTAATCCTAGTTGCATTCCCAGCACTAGTTTTAGCATTTGCTGCAACTGTACTCCTTTTCAGTAGTAAAAAAAATTGAGAAAAACAACACCGACAGTGCTGTCTATTCTTGATGAGCACTTACCACAAGTTTCATACCTGGATCTTGCCAAAGCTACTGACAACTTCTCCCTATCCAACATCATTGGACATGGAGCACATGGGTTCGTATATAAAGGATTTATCAGTCATCTCAAATCATTTGTGGCTGTCAAGGTCTTGAACCTTGAAATGCAGGAGCACATCATTCTTTTGTGGTTGAGTGTCAAGCCTTGAGACATATAAGGCATTAAAATCTTGTCAGTGTTCTCACTGCTTGCTGAGTGTAGACTCTAAAGGAAACGAATTTAAAGCAATTATTTATGAGTTCATGAGTTCAGGTAACTTGGATATGCATTTACATTCACAGGAAAATAGTTAGCGTTCTCATGGGCATCTTACCCTCACCCAAAGGCTAAACATAGTTATTGATGTAGCAAATGCACTGGATTATCTGCACAACAGCTTGCAGCCTCCAATTGTTCATTGTGATCCGAAGCCTGGCAACATCCTTCCAGATGATGACATGAACACTCATGTGGGTGACTTTAGCCTTGCAAGACTTCGCAATGATGGGGTATCAATCTCGACAGAAGGTTCAACTAGCACAGTTGGTTTCAGAGGAACAATTGGGTATGCTGCTCCAGGTTAGTTGGTCTACTAACATATGTAATTGCCAAACCATAATTAAAATAAGGTAGTTTAACAAAATTCAACGGGCACACATGTACTATATATATGTTATCTACTAATATACAACATACTTTCAGAGTATGGGACTGGTGGTCATATCTCCAATGCAGCGGATGTTTACAGCTTCGGGGTTCTACTTCTAGAGATGGTTACTGGAAAGATACCAACTGATAAAATGTTTATGGAAGGCATGAGTATTAATTTTGTGCAAAAGCACTTCTCTGACCAAACAACGCAGATCCTTGATGTAAGCCTGCAGGAAGATGACAATTATCTATACAAAGCAACAGAAACGGCCTGGCATGCAGGAGGTTGCAAGAAAGTTGTACACAACAAGGGTAGCCTATCTTGAAGATGGTTCTTACTGATAGTCATGACAGAGTTTCAGAGTAAGTATTGATCCTAACTGTTTGTGTATGTGCGCACTTGTATATATGATCAGTAAGTGGGAACATTGTGGTGTATATAGAATAGCAATCTAAACAAAATAAATGGCAATTGTGCAACCCAGGACTGCTTTAAACAAGCTATTTTCTGCACTATGCTTTTCCTCATTATCAATAGCAGAATAGCAATTGATATGCGCCTGGGGCCTGCCTACTCGTGATCTGAGGTTGTAGTCGTGGGTGATGGGCAGACGAGGCTTGAAGACCGAGCGACAGCGAGGCGCCGTCGTGCTCGAGGAAGAAGAAGGCAGGAGGTGGCTAGGGTTTCAGGGGAAACTCCCGGCTCCCTAAGGAAGCCGGAACAAGTATATTGTTGTGCTTAATTCCTCCCAATAGTCTTTACAAGTATTTATAACAAACTCTGAAAATACTAGGAAATAAGATCTAATTTCGGAATAAGGTACTGGACCACCGATCAGGACCAGATTGGACTCGCACCCTGACCGGACCACCGATCGGAACCAGAGCACCGGTTCAGTCTGACCGGACCTGCGATCAGGCCCAGAATGCCTGACCGGACCACCGATCGGAACCAGAACGCCTATTCAGCCACGCTGACGGCGTTGATAGCACTTGCCCGTCATAACAACAATAGTCACTGGTCACCTCCAAAGTTATTTACAGCTGGGCATCAAGGCCATCAACAGAAAGTGTGCAGAGTTTGCAAAATCAACAGAAAGTGTGCAGAGTTTGCAAACATGCTATTCACTAGCAATTGTTAATTATTCCAAACAATAACTTATTGTATTACTTTGTTTTAGGGCATCCGGATGTAGGAAATACGAAATAGAGGGGGTTTAAAGGCTTAAGGCCATCCTTATGTGTTACAGCAGTAGGGCCCTAACTCCTAAGGAGAACTCTAGCCCGACAAGTTAAGATCCAGGCCTCAAGCTAAAGGCATGGCATTAGTGAAGTCTAAGGGTCTGTTTGGTTCCTACCAACTTATGACTAGGGGCTAAAAATGACTTATTTGCCATACAGAAGGACTGGACTAAAACACATAAGTTGCACTAGTCCATCAAGAAATACTAAAAAGTGACTAAAACTTTTAGTCCACTTTAGTTTTAGTCCTGAGAACCGGTCCTAAAAAAGATTCCGTATGTGTGGTTGCGTGGGGAACGAGCATGGAGCAAGGAGGACAAGAGGGATCAGGAGATTTGGAATCCTAAATGCCAGTCTCGGTCTCATACGTGACAGAGCCAGCCTCAATCTACAGTATGCCCCTAGTTGATGCTCTATCGTAGCGTGTAATTGTAAAACTTGGGGGTCGTAAGCCCCTCGAGGTCGACCTTCAGACATCTGAAGAAAAGTATATATCTGCATTTGTGATGGCTGCCAAATTTCTCCAAGTATCTGCTATTGCATAGCACAAATGCAAGAACTTAAGAGCACCGTCGCCATCACTGCCCAGAATCCCGTTTATTCCGCGCGAAATCAACAGCTCCAGGTTGTTCTCTCTCGGCTTCCCGAGTCGATTTAGCTCATCTCGTTTATTCCGATGGCTTGAAGCCCAGCGGTTGACGTTGCATTGTTGCATTGCAAGAGCTCGAATCCATCTCAGCGTTGTTTTTTTTTTTTTGTACATAATGTACCGTACATTCCGATCGAAAGAGAACATGAGGTTTTTCATACAGATCTTTATTTTACATTGGTTGTTGGGACAGATCAGTGGAGAAGAAAAATAACCTTAAAATATCCCAGGTTTTTACAAATATCTTATGGTCTATTTAATAAAGTGTGTCATGCATTAAATCCCAGTGTTAATATAAACATTATCTACTCTAATTGTAAAAATAACATTATTTTATCTAAAGTTTGACCTAATTTATATGACAAGATAATAACGTTTAAGATGCCAACTAAGCACCATTAGATTCTTCGTTAATTATATATTTTTTATAGTATTTCTATTTGATGTTAAAAAATCTTTGTAATTCCCTCTATAATTTCAATCAAACTTAGATGTTTGACTCTTCAAAATTCTTAGAATAATAACTTATAATTTGAGATGGAGGGAGTAGTATATAAATTTGGTCAAACTTTAAATAGTTTGATTTAAAATAAAACTAACACATCAAGTTTTATCTACAGGCAAAAAAATACATGAGGAGACGTCGCGCCCACGACGTACGTTGGGCCACGGAGCACGCAACAGCCGCGCCGTCGACTAGTGGCCAGACAGATAATTCTAGAAGAAGGACATGCCCAAATTATTTTATTTATTTATCTATGTTATAGTAAATAGAAATAATGAGGTGTCAGTAGGCTCAATTGAGGACAAGCAATATACTATCATATAATCTCCCGTCTCTCTTCTCCAAACAAACTAGACACAGAGAGGTAAAACCTTGTTCTAATCATGGATCACGACTGCGAACTACGTAGTCGGAGTCTTGCTATCCTTGGGCCTACGACCCTTGACAGTCGTATACAAATATTGCACATATTTTTTATAAGTTGAGTCAAACTTATGGCACACACCAATGGTCTTTTAGAGATTGAGGGAGTATATTATTAAAAAATAAACAGGAGGCAGGAAACCCGAAAAATAAATAAAAAAATAATTTCCCACTCATTTACAAAATTCCTAGTAGTCGATTTATAGTGCACGGGAAAATTTGGCACCAAAAGATTTTTTTTATTTAACGGGAAAATTTGGCACCAAAAGATTTTTTTGTCACATTCTGTTCCAGACTTCCAAGGTCCAGACAAAATTAGTACATAATTATGTGAGTAGCGGAAACTGAGAAGTCAGAGGTATTTACAAGCAAGACATTCCAGCATAATTTCTTCTGGAATAGGAAGTGCTAATAATCTGTGAAGCGATCAAGATTCCTTGTCAAGCAACAACTGAGATCTTAGGGTTTTCATGATGTGTAGAGCAGCATAACATCCAGCACTGAAGGACTTCCTACTCTCCTACCAAAGCAACAACTGAGATCTTAGGGTTTTCATGATGTGTAGAGCAGCATAACATCCAGCACTGAAGGACTTCCTACTCTTCTACCAAAAGCAATGGATCCAACAGACGAATCGAAGACGATGAGAACAAAATCAACAGCTTTATTCCAATCTCAGACATGTCCCAGTACAACTCCTATGCAGGCAGTGTCTATCTACGCCGATCTATGTCCTACACTTTCCCTCCCTGTTACCTTTGTCACAAAATCAAAGTGCCGCGCTTCCTATGACAGTACTGTCAAATCTGGAGGGCCTGGGGAAACAGCACCACGGAGCGATAAAATGCTTTATCTTTAGTTTTGCGCCGTAGCTATGCATTCTGGAAGGGGAGAATCAGATCCCATGCTCTCCATTATTGTACAAGAAACAGACCGTTGTGGTGCTCATCTGATTAGGTAGAATGTTTGGGGGCAGATGGATCAAGTAACAAGTACCGTGCACAGAAATTATCGGGACAGCCAACCAGTAAAGTATAAAAAAAGACTTCATGAGGACACATATCTTGAAATATGCATGAGGAATGACATCCAGATGGATTTCCACCATGAGTTCACCTATCAATGGGTCCTCATGTCAGTCTAGTTCACACCTAGTACACAAGAAGTTTATAACAAAATAATTTGCAACTATCAACCCTTCATAGTGGAATTTGTGTAATACTGTACAGTTTTCTAATAATTGTGTCCTACCCCCATCTTTTGTTCAAAAAAAAAAAAATCCAAGGTTCCACTTTGCTAATAATGCTAGCTACAGCATCGGTGGTGCTGTCGCATGATCCCATAAAGTAGCAAAGCAGTACAGTCCAAGACTTCAATCCATCAAAATTGACTTTAGATTCTGGGAGCATCAGTTCCGGTGGTACGTCGTCCAGAGGGGTCCAATCAGAGGCTCAAAACCTTCATTTAGTTGCCCAATTGGAAGCTAGCAACACTGAACAAAATCGCCTGTTCAGCAGGCGAGTAATGAATCCCTCGTTAGCTTTTAAGCGTGTCTAGTTCTCTATAATCCAACAGATGTACAGTGTATGTTTTATTGCCTGACGTGGTTGGTGGTGGCATTGCGTCTGCAAGGCTGCTAGTGTATAAATACCTCCGTTGTGGATGAGGGACATACCAAACAAGGAGGAACTGCCATCAGCTGGTTGCTACCAAGGATAACCACCAGTGAATCTTGGCAAACACCCCAGCCTGCATCAATGGTCCGTCATGCGCTTGCGAAATCAGCAGTTCTGCTCCGGTAACTAGTAATACACTCTGAACCTGCAATGAAAAACCAACAGTGATTAGATAGGCATTCATTCTGGTTGCTTCCACCTTATCTTGAAGTATGGCTGAACAACAAGGATTGATCTCATATTGTACTGCAAAAGACATGTATTGCCACATGCAGCAACATTTCAGCTCTTTGAATTAACTGATTAAATTGCCATTTGCAGGGAAGTTAATAACAAGCAAAGGACTAACCTTGTGAAGCGACTGGAGCCTACAGAAACGAGGTCCCCAGAAACAACATTGTGGGTGCCACACCCAAGGACAGGGATCTACTACCCCAAAGGCTTTGAATGGGTCATGGAGGACGTCCCAAGCAGTGCAGCTTCATTCCAGCAGTCATACTGGTTCAGGACTGGGGAGGCAGAGGCAGCAAGCTCTACTACATCAAAGAACGATTCTGCTTCCTTTGATCATCCATTTGTTTGATGTATGAGAGGCTTTGCACTGGAAAAATACAGAAAGACACAGCTGTGTGCTTTCAGGAAGAACAGGGATACAGCTGTGCAAGCCATCACCATTATGCCAGGTCCATGGACGCTTCATACTATGACATACTTACCAGTTGTTCTGATTCCATATGTGCAGTCGCAGCACCCACAAACAGATCAGAAACAACATCTGCCCTTCTTTTGTATTGTTCTTAACATTCTGTTAGTTCTACGTAAAAAAACCTGCCCTAAACTGTAGCTTCAGAGCAGTGTTTTTTCAAAGCTTGTCCTAAGAAAAGAAACTAATCTAAGATTTGGTTCTCATACTGATAAGGGAGAAGCAAACTTGAAATATCATAATACTGATGGTTTCAGCAAACTTATTTTCATAATTTTGTGGTTCAAATTTCTGATTAAGTCTAGATATGGTAGCTGTACAACAAGCACAGCAACTCACAAAGTAACATAAACAATAGCGAAGAGCCTTCGGCCATGAAAAGTAAATGAATAGCATGTAGCGCAAATATTAGGGTCATTTCTTCTTAGTTGAAAATTCATCCATTAACATTATTCTGGTTACAGCAGAAATGAAAATAAGTGTAGCATAACATTGCTAACAAAGAACACACAGGTATGTAATTAAACTGCAATTCAGCACACAGAACACAGTCTCTGAATTATATGGTAGCAGGCAGACTAGCCATAAGGATGTGACTTTTCAGCAAGATCCTGAGAAACAACTTTTGGTGCTTCATCTCCTTCAACCTTCTTCTGAAATTCAATGCCCTGGAACTGGACTCTTGAAGATCGATACCGACAACCAAAAGCATTTCCAAAGCCCCATCCTAGTCCAAGACCAACTCCGCAGCCCCCACCTATTTTTAACAAGATGAATTTGAATAATCCCAAAACAAGGAAATGTAAGTGGTGATAAGCTCAGAAGTAGTACCGATACCCAGGCCGAACATGTTAAGAGGCATTCCTGTGTTAGAAAAGAATATGAAAAGCATGTCATTTCTTGATCATGAATGGACATTGTATTTTTTTTTAGAGCACGCCTAGGCGCATTTTTCATTAAGCAGGAATTAGGAAGTTCGAACAACAGAACGGCATGGTAACAACAAGGTTACCATTGCCAAAACACCCCACCGAATAACTTGGAAAGACTACATGATGAAAAACTTGTGCGACTAAAACGACGAGGAGGCTTCAGCCTGCAGCCACGACCAACAGCCGATGGAGCTGCCTGAAACCAGCAGTGCACCACCCTTGAACCTCCTCCTGAATGGACATTGTAATTGAATACTACTCACTCCAATCACAAATAAGTGACATTTTGGAGTTACCCTAAATGGCTGTATATTACCCTATATACTGAATTCGGAATTTAAAATAACACAAAATTACAAATAGAGCTGTCCCCAATTATAGATTTAAAAGTATAATTTAGTAATACAATGTTGGTCAGGTGAATTAGTTTCAGATTGCTTCGCAGCTGCAAAATAACTCATTCACGAGCAAGATAAAACTAAACCCCTATCCCACGCCGGGAAACAATCCATATGCACAACACAATGCTGGTCTCTGTAGTAACTTTTGCAACTAGATATCACTGAACAGATATTAAGCAAATGGGAAGAATCGCAAGGGAAACAAGCGATCCTAACTGAGGCTACTGACAACCCCATGCCTGTCCATAATTTGATAGCAATTTCTATCACCAAAATGATGCCAAGTATAGCCAAGACTACAGGAAAACAACAACACATAGGATCCCGCCTGTTCAATTCGACAAGTTAAGATTTCTAATTCACGCCTACAACCTTCAGAAAAGTTTAGCACATTAATCGTCTCCTAACCCCCCAAAAAAAGAGCAATTATTCACGCGAAAACGAGCAGGCTCTCACCTCCGAACCCCCACCCGACGCCGAACCCGCAGCCGACACCGAACCCTGCACCGAATCAAACAGAGAGAAGAATTCAACAAGTCAAATAACGAGCGAGAATCAGAGCAACACCAAGATCTGATCTTGGCGCCTGAAAGGATGGGGTTTGGGCTGCTCACCGATCCCAATCCCGGGTCCAGTGAATGTGCTGACCACCATGGCTCGCTTCTTCCCCCTGGGTAGATAGACGACACAGATAAGAAGAAACGCAAACCCGACCGACCTTGCGCTTCAGTCTGGACTCCGGAGGGGAAGACGAGGTGACGTCAGCGACACATTGGCCGGGCCGTAGTGGGCTTGGCTGATGGGCTTTCCCATCCCTTTGGGCTAGGCCCACCTTGCCGGCCCAACATTTGACCTTTAGGGCCCATCAGTCAGTATCATTTGGCAGTTTTTCAGCTGCTCTATTCCAAAGTCCAACAAATCCGTTTAGGTCTTTTACGTGTGTACCATTAAATTCGTAATCTCGTCCAAGCCACTGGAAAGTTAAATCTATCATCTGTATTTAAGTTTTAAAATTTCTTATCTGCTATGCCATTTCGTCCACTTCTCCATGGAACGGTGTCAAACAGACATGTCAAATGACCATTTTACCCTCCAATAGGGCCTACTGGTCAGCCACCTAAATTTTTTCTCTCTTCTCTTCCATCTCGGCCGTCCCCAACCTCTCGTCGCCATCTCCCGTCTGGTGCTCTGCCCGGCAGCGGCTTCGGGCGCGGGGAAGCTCCACGGGCTGCTCCCCGGCCGTCACGCGGGCGAGCCACACGCTGCTCCGCCCGACCGTCGGCGTACGCCCACACAGACACCACCACCAGCGCGTGCTGCTACTGCCCTCCGTCCCATCGCTGCCCGTGCACGTCGCTGTCGCCCGGCCGCCGCGGACGCGCGCCGCGGGCTACTCCGCCAGGCCGCCACGGACGCGTGCGGGAGCTCCGCCCGGCCGCCGCGGACGCGCGCGGGGCAGCTCTGCCCGGCC
>JAKNSH010408390.1:0-10601 GCA_027790015.1 Cymbopogon flexuosus
AATTCAAATAGCACATTATGTAGGTACACACAAATCTCACGGTTACATGCATCTACAAATAAAATATTACATCATGACAATGAGCTAATAAAATATTACAATTCCCAAGAATTGAACATGACGATGCATTTCACTTTGGCAATAGTTTTGACCTTATCAGCCTTCTCCCACAACTAGTCCAGTACATGCATACCAACACAAAAACAAATATTAGTTTCTCAAACAAATTATCATATGGGGATAAAAAAAAATTGTTAGTTTCATCTGTATTCAAGTTGCTGGTTGTTGATAAAACATGTCTCATATGCCATCACAAAAATACCCAACCATTAAGTTTCTACAAGTTGCTATAAAACAGATGTCTCATACGCCATAAAAAATCTTTACAGTAAGCCTGTATGTTCAACCTTTCTTTTGACAAAACAGTTAAGTCCATAGGTGTACAATTCTAAAGAAGCAAGTGAAAGAAAGTCACATGATGTTGTGGTAATTACTTATCATAGCTTTCTATCTTTATCATAGCAAGAGTGGTAATAAGAGTAGAGGTACCTCTAATCCTCACATGATGTTGTGCTTGCCCAGAAACTGCATGAGCCACAGAACCTTCTCCTCATCAGACATTTGCACAAAAGCTTGAGCAGGGCCTTTGTTATCTATGAAGTATGAGAGCCCAAACATCAATTGCTCCCTTGTGAACCCAGAAATGTTCATCACTTGCTCATAGATGCCTGGGCTTACTTCAGGGTGGACTGTTGACTTGACAGTCAGTAAACTCTTCTTCATTGTCCACAGATTTCTTTCTCTCTTTGTTAAGTGCTTGTCCCTTGATGCCTTTAGACGGTTGTCCCAATACTTCAGTTGATTCCAATGCGTTGACACAATGCATATAGACGGTTGTCCCTTGATGCCTTTTTGGAAAGAGACATTTGTACAACGGAACTACAGCGTTGACACAGTGCATATAGATGCACGGTTACCTCAATTACAATTTATCTTTGTACAACGGAACTACAACGTTGACACAGTGCATATAGATGCACGGTTACCTCAATTACAATTTATCACTTGTATGCATCCATCTCAGAAATCTCATTTCAACAGAGTATATGGAGCAAGGAACAAATCATCAACTGCAAATAAAATGTCCTATATCGATATAAACAGTACAGGGCATCTTCTCTTCAAATTGACTGGCGGCAAAATTTCCTACAATGATGACAACATTATATTAGGCATATATATGTATGTATTAGCACGATCTACACATCCTGCAAGGTTCAGGGTAGCCCGACGCCAGTCACGCCGCAGCTCGACAAACAAGGGGATGGCGATGTGCACGCATCCGGACAATCAAGAACGCACACCCAACCGCAGGCCGGTTCGTCGCCCCCAAGAACACTAGCTAGGGCGGAATCAAGAACACACACCCAGGAACCCTAGGACTGAGACTAGAGAAAGGAAAATGAGAGCGGTGTGTTACCGGCGAGAAGACGGCCGCCGGAGGAGACCGACATCGGAGAGAGCTCGGAGAGGAGACCTGCGCGTTCGCTCCGCCGTCACCAGTGCCGAGTGCGTCACGCCGCCGGCGCTTGGTGTGCGCTCCCCGGCCGATAAACTTCGCGTGCGCTCGCGCCTCGCGGCACGGGATTTGTTCCACGCCAGTAAAGGCCGGGCCACAGCCTACGCCGGGCTTAAACGAAGGCTCATTTTCGCCTGGGTCGGGATCCTTTCCAGGCCGGGGTGATCCACGGGGGTTGGACCATGAACCCGGCCGGGTTGGGCCTAACCGAACAAGGCCTGAAGGAATCCTCGCATTCCGTGCGCCCGCAACCTGTTGATCCCAATCCACGCCTTGAGCTCCTCGCCCTGCAGCCGCTGCCGGCGAGGCGAGGTACGTACCACCACCGATACGGCATGGCCTCTGCTGTCTAGCTCTGCTCGCTGTGCCCTGGTTGCAGTAATGCAGGGCAGTGACTGTACACGGACCAGGACCAGGACCGGAAAATTGATCCATCATCCATGCATGCCCGCGTGACCCATCGGACACTCGTAGGTCCCGTTTTGATCACGACATTGTTTCCTAAACACTTTATTTTCCCTAGAGTTTCTGTGAAATTCTAGCTATAGTGCATTGTTTACTGTTTTTTTACTACAGTTAATTTGTAATGCCTACGGTACAGATCACTCCTGTGCAAATGGGCCGTGCACTGGCGTCATTTTTTTGAATGCAAAGCAATGCAGAGCCCTGCCTGATCTGTCAACATCCAAAGCAAGATTCACCACCATAACAAAATCATGCTCCTAGTATGTTATTACTACTATTAACTACCAAGACCGTACCATTGGAATGGGCAATTATATATCTTCAACACGGTGGATCAGATAACAAGTTTACAGGTTCTTCATCATAATAATACCGGCAGAGGCACAGAAGCACAAGAAGCCGAGTACCAAAGAGCTAAAGGCAGAGGCACAGAAGCAAGCGCACACCCAAGCACAGACTGATGTACGTATACAATGGAACACCAGCTTTACAATACGGCGGAGACCTCTCACGATTTCCATCAAAACCTTCACACTTCTGGACTGTATGCAATATATGCTGTACGACGTCTGATATTGTTGTGACTGAGAGCACGTGGAGTACCATGTAAATCTCACCTGGCAAATGTAAAGACACCAGGGTCATAAACCGTTCGCTTTGCATAGCAAGGGACAAGAATTCATCATACACTAGAAATGCCAACAAACTCACCTAATAATGTAACAACACCAGCCCGGCAGAATAATCACAGCAAATGACCATAGTGATGGTTTGAACACCTTCAGCTGTCAAACCTGCACATGGGCAATGTCCAGATCTTGTAAGCACAACCAACAGTGTGGACAATAATATGCACTCAAACGAGATCTAGGCTAGTTATAACAATACTCCCTCCAGCCAATAATACTTGGTGTTTCTGGCAGGGAAAACAACTTTCCTGTCTGAAACGTCAACAAACCATCACGAAAGGTAACATCTAGACTAATGAGAATATTTTCCAAACCAGGCTTTTCACTACTTCACTCAGATTTGACTGTGATGAGCAGATAAAAGTTTCCAAAAGTCAAACCATAAAGGGTGCATTCAGACTTGACTGTGAGCAGATAAAAGTTAACCATAAAGGGTGAGGATCTAAAATAGGAGAAGTGTATGCACCTGGCATTTTTTGGGTTACAAGATAGCCCAAAGTGCTAGACATCAGACAGTGAAATGTTTCAAGGACTTGGCAAGCCTGGGTCTCTTGCACAGGTCTTACTTGGATCCAAAGCTCCAATGAGTCCTCACTGATTACTATCATCACTATGTTCATTGGCCAAAGTTCATCTCCGAGTACCTTTTAGCAAAAAAGTGGAATGGTGTCAACACATACTATAAATTAAAACAGAGTAAAAATTTGTATACCACAAATATTTTGTTTCTTTTTCAACATACCGACGTGGTTTATTTTGGCGTTGAGTTCTATCATCAATTGCAACCTCTGCAAAGGGAAAAGGTGTCAAAAAAAATTAGGATATAAGCAAGGCAAAGCTCATATAACATCTCAAAATAGAAAATTGGTATTTGGTGGGGAATTGCCAATTAGAGTAAAAGGGAATCTACCTGTTATTTCTTGGGACTTCAACGAAGAAGAAGAATTATTTGCACTAGGTTCTCTGCATACAGGAGAGATATGATGAGACACAATAATTCAACCTACTTTAATAACACATGCAATTCATGAAAAAAAAAAAACTTGATATCTCACTACAGACCTAATAGAAACCGGTGAAGATGCCTGTTCAGATGGTCGAGAGTAATAGCTTCCATCGACGGCTATATAAGGTGAACCATAAGATGCTCCTAGAGCTCCAGAGGCACCAGCCAATAGTGGTAGCCTAATGTCATAATAAGAATACCAAAAGAAGGGAGTTAGGTACTTAGGTACAAGCTAATTATAAGTACAATACTGGCACATTCAACTGATAAATTATAAATACAACAACATCACTCAGTCCGAACAGTATGCAGCTGCATATTATTGTTAAGATTGCTTTACTTCACATAGTTAATGTCAATGCATATAAAAATAGCAACAGGCATTAGCAGAATGGTAACTTAATACAATACCACATTGCAACAATTACAGAAAACAAGACAAATGTGCTTTTAAATCAAAAGGGCCTGATTTAACCAAGTCCTTACCAGGTCATCTCAGAATTATTGAGACCAAGTTGTTGTTGAGACACAAATCCTGGCAGAGCCATACCAATTGAAGGAACACCACGCCCAACTGGCCGCTGACCTCCAAACTGCATAACTGTACCCAAAAAAAAGAGTAGGTGATTAAATTTAAAGCATATGCAGGCTAAAGCAAGCACACGAAGAGGAGACATAAGCAACTTCACACTATAAATAACAAAAAACAACAGTAATCTCGAACACAAGATGACAGTATGGAATTGAACCCCTTTTTTTATTAAAAAAAAACAAAATATGAAGGTAAGCTTCCTGGGTTGGGAACTCTATTCGGTTATTTTACTTAACATGACAGGACTGGAAACTCTGTTCAGTTACCTTCTTCACTAGTTTACGGTAAGTTTCAAAGTAGTTCATGTCTTTGTTATGCTTCACAGAGCATGTTATTGAACTCATATTTTATTGAGTGATGTACAAACCTGGAAGCAATGCTGGGGTACCATGGAAATTTTGATCACCAAGTGTAATGCCCATTGCACCTGTAGCCCCAAGAACATGAGCCCCACCATAAAGAAACGGAGGACGCTCTTCTCCTTGATCATCAGGTTGCCCCTTAACTGCTAACCGAGAGTCATATTTGTTTGATCCACTAGGTGAAGAAATTTCAGCATCATCACCCAAAACAGTTGATGTAGGTTGTGCAGGTGATATTTTACTGCTATTGCTGAATCTTGCACTAAACATCTGGGCATGCATCCTTGGTGAAGGTCGTGTAGGGGATTGAACTGGGTTTTGTTGAACAATTGGATGTGCAGGCTGGCCATAGTCTCCACTGACTTGACTAGTGGCTAAAGGAAATGGACCGTTTGAAGATGATGCAACTGATGGTACAAAGGCCTTCCCTCTCAGTAGGTTATTACTAAGTTGTGCATTCCTTCCTTGACCAACTGGGAACTCTTGAGTGGATGACCTTGCAGGATAAAATGGTGGTGAAGCTGAATTCAAGCTTGATGCAACAGTCTGCTTAATAGGAAGGACTTGTTCAAGCCGCGAATTTGATCCTTGAGTTTGGTCTTTTCTCAAGTTTGCATTTGACGATGTGTCTTCAAGACTCTGAAATCTGAAATGCGAAGCCGATAACAGAAACAATTCTGATACATTAGTCATATATCTCAGAAGAAAAGGTGTGAAGAAATAAGATCGCATAAAGAAAGATTCTCACTCACTTGGTATTTTGCTCTGAAGATACATCAGTAGTACTTTTCAAGCGTGGTTGATAACGCTTGGAACCCCTTCCTCGAACTACTCTTGGTGCATTCTTTTGACTCTTAGCATCACCATAGTAAGTGCGAGATTCATTTGGGACAGTGTCATAACTTTTAGCATCATCATAGTGATCACGAGATGGTTTTGGAACTCTATTCTTCCCATTAGAGTATGAAGAATGATGGGTATTCTTGGTATTATCATGGTATGCATGAGATTCCTTTGGAACATAGCTGTAGTTCTTGCTACCATCATGATAGTACGCACGAGATCTGTGGCCTCTGAAGTTACCACGGCTAATGCCACGAGTTCTACCACCTTGCCCACCACCACGTCCTCTAAAGCCACCTCCCTGCTTTCTTTTTGGCTGAAAGTACAGTTGAAGAAACAGTAACATGTTAAGAAAAGAAGATGCATCCATAAAACAAAACAATAATAAAATGCATGGGTGGTCCTTAAACTTGTCCCGCATATCATCTAGATCCCTGTTTTCTCTTAAAATGCACATCCATGTCCCCATTTATGTGGTTCACTTGAGGTACAAATTACCCTAATCAGCAAGTCATTACATACGTAGCACTCTAGTACCCCACGCTGCCATCACCACGGTGCACATTGGTATCTATTGCAATTTAGGTACCGCATTTGCATGTTATACAGACAATTCTATGCTAATTAGAGTAATTTGGACTTCAATTGGACACTCAACAAATCAGGGACCTACCACTGGACAAGTTTATGGCAAGAAGCCAAGAAAACATAAAACTTACATTGCCACCATGAAAATCGTGCAGATCCATCTCATCAAATCTGTCATGGACCCAGGCTTGCTCGTCTTTAGGACTCCACAACCTTCTACTGCTCACCATTCTCCTACATGAGCAATACCGAAACATTAGAGAGCAATCACAACCTCAAATCATAAATAAATGATCTTAAATACCAAGCTTATGTGACAGAGCATCATATCAACGTTCTTATAATATAATAAAGGGCATGCATACAAAAATAACTAAGGTTCTGTATTCTGACTGACTTCAATACAGAGTTCACTCACTGATCAGTGATCAGGCCATCTTTTCTATCTATAAAAAAAGGCTACAATGCATGCAGCATAATTTTAAAAATATATAACAACAACAATATAATATATACAAATTCCACAAGCAAAATAATACACAACTACTCCCTCTGTCTAACCCTACCAGAAACCTTTTTGAAGCTCTCATCCAATACTTCGTTTATATCATCATTTTTTATACTCCCTGTGCTGGAAAGATGCATGATATATTTCCAATGGTTGAGATAGCAAGCTACCTTCCATACCATGCTTCAAATCCCACTTTCCCTGTTTCATAATTATTCTTTGTCTGTTTTCATGCTAATAACAGTGTGTCACTATCCTCTTTTAATGCAGCGTGTTATGCGGTCACCTTTTTTGCTCCATGTTCTTGTTGAGGGAAAAATTTTGCTATGTTACACAAGTAACGGTCATGCATGCAAGTTCTAGATGCATTATTCTGGAGTATAAATAATAGAATAATTGTTTTCATCTATCAAGTAAATTGAGTGAAAAATAGATAGATCAGCTCCATCATCCCCTAAGTTTTTTAGCTATTGATTCACTATAATAACACTAGGTGGGATACTATGGTACTTTCACAATATTATCCACTAGTCAATGTACCAATGTCCTTTGGTAACAATAGATGGAAGGAGCTGAAAACAGAATCTCATCAAAGGGCTCCAATTAATAACTGCATATAAACTAGACCTACAATGCAAGTAATGTAGACTACAGAATGCATGTCTATGGTCCAATTCTCATAACATTTGCAGAATCAACAGCAGGATACTCCTAAGCAACAAAGTGGAGAAGGAAAGGCTCTACCTTTGGCGACCGCGGCCACGCCCACGGCCCCGGCCCTCCTGGAAGCGGTCGTCGTGCATGTAGAAGGCGCCGGTCGTCGGAACGGCGTAGGGCTCGTTCCCCTTCTTCTCCTCCTCTTCATCCCCTGGCGCTGCCTCGCCCGCCTTTCCAGCTTCCCCATCCCCCGCCGCGTCGGCCCCCTCCTGCCCGGCATCAGCAACCGCCTCGGCAGCCACCCCGCGGACTCCGCCGTCCCCTGCCTCGAACCGCCCGTACTCCTCCTCCACGTATTCCTCGTACTCCTCGCCTTCCTCGTATGCGCCCTCGTCGTCGTACACCTCGGCCGCGCCCTGCCCGTCGGAATCCGCGTCGGATCCGGCCTTCCTCCGCCTCAAGGGCGTCGCTCCGTCATCCTCCTCCTCCTCCTCCTCTTCCTCGTCGTCGCTGGCAGCGTCGCGGCGCCGCAGCGCGGAGAGCGGCGCGTCGTCGAGGTCGCTCTCGTACTCCTCTTCCTCCTCCACAGCCTCCGGCTTCTCGTTGTCGGCCATTGGAGCGAGCGCGAGATCGCGTGTCGGATCAGGCGAATCCGGCGAGAGAATTTCAGGGGAAGGGGAAGGATTTCGACGGAATTTGGAAGGTTCGAGAGGCTTTTTTTTTTTTTTTTTGTGCTTCTGCGGGAGGATTTGCTTATCCACGGGGAGAAGAGGGAGGTTGGATTGAGGTTAAAAAGGATTTTAAAAACATTGTGTCCAAATCCTCGATTTGAAGGTGTCCTTTCCGGACACTGGCAGGGCGGTCCATGTTACGCACTGCATGTGGGCCCTGGTGACTGGTTTCTTTTAAGGCTATCCGCACTCATCATCCTTTAAATTCATTCTCTATCCATCCTAGTCATCAAGATTCTTTACTTTATACACATTTCTCCCGCACTCATCATCTTTTATATCTCATACTCTATATTAAGTGGGGTCCACATGTTTGTTAATAAATTATATCTAAATATATTCATGTGAGATCTTATTTTAAAGCATTTATTCAAACGAATTTAATGGTGCAATCGAAATTTAATTTGGCTTTGTGGTTTGTAAGTTAAAATATTTTTTAGTTCTTGAAATGGTGGGGTCCACTGATGCCTGTCACCTTTCTCTCTTCTCTCTCCGTGACTGCTTCTCTTTTCTACCAAGCGTTACATTTGGTGGGCCACACATGTGCAGATTAGCGCATGCTCGGTACCTCCTTGACATATACCGCACGGGAGGCCTTCCAGGACCGTTTTCCGGACTCCGGTGCAACCTTTTTCTGCGCTATATACTGCTCCCGGATGAGTTTACAGTATGCAGTGCGGATAGTCTAAAGGCTTTGGTCGAACGGGATTCTGCTGCCCGCAAGCCGCAAAAGCACTTCGGTCCGGTTTGTGTTGCTATAGTTGTATTCCTAATTGGTTTTGAATTGAGTTTGAGTTCAATTCAAATTGTATGATTCATGATGGGAAGATTATGCTTTATCCCCCCCCCCCCTCTCTTTCTCTCTCCCTCCCTCCCTTTCTCTATATATACTAGCAAAAATACACATGCGTTGCAACGGGACAGTTAGTTTATTAAACTGTCATTTATACGACTTTTATTATAGTGATAAGTGTTTCAATTTCTCTTCAAATTTTTTTGTGTTTCAAATATCCAATTTCTCGCACATGCGTATTAGCCTTACACGTTCTAGTCTCGCACCTAGCGTGGAAGCACCACTCGGTGCCCACGTTTCGTCGTCGCACCTCGGCGCCGCCCTTGCTTGCCTTCCCTCACGGCTCCTTCTCTACAATTGGCAGCGACGGATGCCACTGCATGACCTCGACGACTCCTCTACAATCGGCAACAATGGATACGTGGCGCCTGGCGTGCAATGCACCGGTGTGGCAATGCGGACGCGGACCATCGTGGCCAGGCGATCACGCAGATGCAGACAACGACAAGCAGACAACGTTAACTATGCGAAATTGAAACTCCCAATTTTGGGCAGGCGATCGTGTTGATGCAGGCAACGACAAGCAGACAGTGTTAACTCTGCGAACTTGAAACTTCCAATTTTTTATCTCCACTATGGAAGGCCATATTGCAGTCCAAAAGCAAACCCAAACCCCTAGTGACTTGAACCCACCGGAGGCTCAACCGTACCGGTTGGATGGATCGTTTCCTCATTTGACAGCTACAAACTCAGTTTTTTATCTGCTAAAGGCGAGGCCGAACCAATTTAGAATTAGGATGGTCGAAAATTTATTAGTGCCAAAAATAATCAAGAAGCTTTCTTTTACTCGCATCCCCATTATCCCCAAAATACCGGCAACAAAAAGCCCAGTCTTTGTTCTCGGTCCATCAAAGCCCAACAAATGTAGCTAAACCTAACAGCTAAACATATCTCCACTCCTCACCCTCTAGTCTTGCTGCCGCCGCCACCTGCTTAGTAGCTGCGCTCCTGGCCTCCTGTGCAGCAAGCGAACAACGTTGCAGTCTCTCTTGCTCTCAGTCTTAGATCAGGAGCCATGCTCCTCCCTCACTCTTGCAGGCACGCATGCTGCATGCTTGTGCCCTTTAACTCTCATCCATTTGCTAAAGAAAGAGGAAAGCAGCGTGCCACTGTTGGTGTGTTGGTCTGCTAGTGTTTCAACACTTGCATGATTTGCTATATGATGAGGGTTTGGAAGGTCTGCTAGAACGCGCCCGAGGCCGTTCTCTCCCCTGACACGTCGTCGCCCTGCCTCGTCGGCTCGTCCACAACGTCGATTTTATGCTTGACTTATATATAGTGTTTTGGTACAAGGTTGTGTCGTGTGCGTGCTGGATTTGAATTTGGGAACTAGGTCTTGTTGTGATAACAAGTCGTGTTGGATTTGATTTGGGAAGGACACAGAGATATGGGTGCTTGCTATGTTTTTGGATCTTCTCTCGATCTATCTATCCTAGTATTTCGCCTTTCCTGCCTTCTATGGACCATGTGAATCCCTTTGGTGATTCGATTGCGGTCCTCTCCTTTAGACTCTGTAAGGCTAGAAATTTTCCGTTTAACACGGCGGCGAAAGCTCTTGTTTGGTTTTGGGTAATCGATGACAACACCAAGTTGCTAATGATTCCACTAAGTGTATGTAGAAAAGATTAGCAACATGTGATGAGGGAGCTAGGAGGCATGGATGACCACAAGATCATGATGGACACGGTGGACATGTGAGATGATCAAGCTCCAAAGTGGTTGGAAAGA
>JAKNSH010408528.1:0-11891 GCA_027790015.1 Cymbopogon flexuosus
GTGCAAATAACAAGTGTTTAACATTTTAATTAATACATATAAATGAAA
The DNA here is from genome assembly GCA_027790015.1 of Cymbopogon flexuosus. Taxonomy (NCBI): domain Eukaryota; kingdom Viridiplantae; phylum Streptophyta; class Magnoliopsida; order Poales; family Poaceae; genus Cymbopogon; species Cymbopogon flexuosus. The sequence goes on from JAKNSH010408528.1 coordinate 49, forward strand.
ATACAAAATGCTGGCTGCAGTTGGCGCCAAATGAAAAAAATGTCACATTTATTCTCGGTTGTTAACACCAACGGGGAATAAAGGTGGGCTGCAATTCGCAGCCCGCCAAAATTACCCTTTATTCCCGGTTGGTAACAACAACCGGGAATAAAGGCCCCCCGCTTATTTCCGGTCGGTAACACCAACCGGGAATAAAGCGGGGGCTATATCAGCCGCGGCCCCTTCTCCTTCCTCCTCCTCCCCTCCCTCGTCGATCTCCGCCCAAATCCGCCGCCGCCGCCTCGTTGATCTCCGCCCGTCGTCCACCACAGCGCCGCTGCTCCTCTCCACGCCGCGCGCGCCGCCTCCTCTCCACCCTCGCGCAGGGCCACCGGCGCCTCCCTCCACCGCGCCGCCTCCTCTCCACCCTCGCGCGGGCCGCCGGCGCGCGCTGCCTCTCCACCGTGCGGGCCGCGCGCCCTCCACCGCGCCGCCTCCTCTCCTTCACCGCGCAGGCCGCCGGCGCCGCCCTCCACCGCGCGGGACGCCGCGTGCCTCTCCTCCTCCGGCGCAGGCCCACCACCGCACGGGCCGCCCTCCGCCCTCACGCCGCCTCCTCGCCGTCGTGCTCGTCGTCGTCCTCCGCCCGCTCAGGCAACTGCCCCGCCTCCTCGCCGTCGTCCTCGCTGGTGAGGATTTAGGGCTCGATGATCATGTCGTCCCTATCGAATTTGTAGCTGGGGTTTCGCTAACAACTAAACAATGGACGCCGAGGCAGCTACAGAAAAAGTGCGCCGGGGAGGGGTCACATGGGGTGCGTGTGGATGGACACATATGGGACGAGGACGCGATGGGATAGATAGTGCTTCAGCTCCGTATGTTATTGTTACATGGGCAAATGACCGTTCCGCATGGAAACGGATGGCTAGGAGTTGCCTCCAGACGGGTTAGAGGTGGACGTCTTGGTGCTAGCGTCCCACTTTTTAGATAGAGGGGTAGGGGCAGGACTTGACATGCATGGCAATGCAGAGGTAGAAGAAAAAAACTTTCAGATGCATTTACTCTTACTCGGAATAGGAAAACATTTTCAGTTTTATGGATGGGGCTCTACCACTCTAAGAACATTTAGCCCTGTTTGACATGGCTCCTCTTAAGTAGTAAGGCCATTTTCTTAGCTTCAGCTCTATGAACAACTCTACCGGTAGAGCTAGAGCTGTTGGCAAATCATTTGGCAAAATGGATCTACATACACTATTACAGAAAGTTACATTAGTAACCCCTTTTCCAATAGAGGCGGCTGACATAGCAAGCCGCCTCTAAACTCGCGGGGCAGCACAGTAGCTTCGTAGCTTCGCAACCGCCCCTATTCATATGCTCCCTCTGTTCCAAATTGTAAGTCAATCTAATAATCTCGGAAAGTCAAAACACCTTAAGTTTGACCAAATTTTATGTAGTAAAATAATAATATTTAGGATACTAACTATCATTGGATTCTTCATAGATCATATTTTCATAGTATACATATTTGGTGTCAAAAGTCTTTGTAATTTTCTCTATAATTTTCGTCAAACTTGAAATGCTTTGACTCTCCAAGATTTTTAGAATGACTTACAATTTGGAACGGAGGGAGTATATTTAGAGTCAGTTGTATAAAGAAAACAACCTATGAAAATAGCGGCTTTTCAGAGACGTTTGTATTAAGTCAACCGCTTCTGAAGTAACTTTTTTAGAGGCGGTTATACGAATAAAGTCATCTCTGAAGGTACCCGTATATAGAGGCGGTTCTCTTAATCTAGCCATCTCTAAATGACGATTCCGCCAAAGGGAGTTTGTATGATGGAGAGGTTAGATTTTGGCATCCCTAAACACTATTCGAACTTTACATATACATTTCTATGACTTCGAGAACCGGCTACAAAGGGAGTTTGTGTGAGAGCATGTTATACTGGCTTTACATGCATGTCTCTATATTGGTAGGGAAAAAAAATCAAACCTCTGGATCGAGAGTTTGTGTTTGATTTTCCCCCTACCAATATATACATCAATTAATTGCTTCTGTAGGATAAGTGCCTTAAAACATGCTCTCACAGAACGTCATGTAGGATGAGATAAAGCCACTGAAGCCACTATTTTTTTGCTTCATGCCACCTCAAACCTCTATGAGATCATGGTTTAAGCAGCTCCCTGGCTGAAGTTGTTTCCTTTTAGACTTTTGGCATAAAATGGCTCTGAAGCCGCTAGACAACCCCTCCAAAATGGGGCCAGCTTGTGGTATAAAATTTCACGATCAAATACCTGTCCTAGTGAGGATTTTCATATTCTATGACGAGTGATAGTGATTTATTGTTATTTAAAAAAATAATAGAACTTCACTATTTTTAGTTGTGAGGGCTATTCTACAGTCGACAAGACCGTCCAAAATATTCATAAATCTCATCAAGAAACTTGCATAACAATGTGATGGGAGTTAAAACGTTAAGGTTGAAAATGACTAAAATGTAGAATGAATTATTTTTTATGCATTTACACACATAAGTAACACTTTATATTTTATAGCAAATATGAACAAGAAACAAGGCACGAAAACTTATTGGAGAGTCACTACGACACAAAGTATTTGTAGGGGCAGGTGAAAAGATTTTGTAGAGGCAGTTTGTACAAATCAGGCATTTGTAGGGGCGGGTGGCCAACCACTCTTGCTAATCCATTTTTAGGGGTGGCTTGTGTTATTAGTCACCCTTACAAATCGGATGGGGATGCCAGCCATCCCTACTAAAATGATTTGTAGAGGTGGTTTCAGCACCAGGTATTTGTAGGGGCGGTTCAATCTTGAACCACTCAATATTCACCGGTGCAGAAATGACATCTACTCCTGGTTGGCAACCCCCTATAGTCCCGGTTGCCCAATTAGGAGTAAATTTTCAGGAGTAAAAGGTTTCGGAACCAGGAGTAAAAGAAAACTTTTATTCCGGTTGGTGGGAGTAGAAAGGCAGCCAGGCCCACAACTGAGCTAGGCCATGGTTGTAGTACCACCCAAGATTAAAGGTCCTCTTTTTTATTTTCTTTTTTGTTTCATTTCAATCCATAATTCATTTTGGTTTTAAAATAGGTTTTCGAATATACGCTTTGCGCTGCAGATAATATATGTATACTCACACATATAGTAAAATTTTGTTTCGAGCAATGCAGACAAGTGACACAACTAAAAGTATAAACTAAAGTACAACATGTACATACATACAAATATATATATATACACACAATTTATTTATACATACAATTTATTCTAAGGGAAGTTGGCGTCCTCAAATCCATCACATTCGTATAAAAGTTTAAAAAGAATCATAAAAAATCCATTACGCTACATGTATCTCATAGGTACAATACGACACCTATGATTCAGAAGAATTCCTTGAGTGAAGGAGCTCCTCCGTTCACCAAAGAATTCAGATTGGTGGGCTCCTTCAAAAGCCTCCTACCCTCCAGACTGTCACTGCTATGGATAGGAATAAACAATTAACAAATCAACAAATAAATAAACAGTGTAGATCACAATGGGTTTCACCAAAAAACCAGAAAAGGAAAAAGAACTCCAACTTTCATCCGATCATGTCCACTATGCGCCACCACTTTTCAATCGAAGCTAAGGTATGGGGCGCAACTAGGAGTTCTGGTGAGGAGGGGTGGCAAGTTATATAGAGGATCACGACCTTTAGTCCCAGATGGTGTTACCAACCGGGAATAAAAGTTTTTTTAGTTCTGTAACACCAACCGGAACTAAATGTCACATCTCCAGTCTCGGTTGGTGTTACCAACCGGAAATGAAGGGGACCTTCAGTTCTGGATGGTGTAACTAGCCAGGACTAAAAGCTTTTTTGGCGGACTGTGAAAATGCAATTTTACTTCCCACCACTTTCAAACATCATTATCTTCTTTTATATATTTTTTATTTAAATGTTTTTTTTACAACAAACGAGAATATATTATTAGCAGCAAGAAGCTAAAAGTAATATTACATGCTGCAAGTTTACAAATTCCATTGCATCCTCTAGAGGGCAATGGTGGCTGTGATTCAAGTAGGAGCACTCGTGCTCATATGTATTGCCGCAAGCCAAGAGAGCAAGTCTGGCAAGGCTGTCAGCTGTTGTGTTGAGGCTTCTGTTGATCTTGAGGATCTTCCCATGTCGGTGTGCTGAGAAATTGGTGAACGATTGAGTTAAGGATTACATCCTCCAGTCAGGGGGATGAGTTTGGTCCTGTTGATTGAGAAAGTGCACCAACTGTTGATAATCAGACAAGAATGTTGTGTTGTCGAAGTTGAGGCTGTCATTCACCATTGTCGCTAGTGCTAAGGCAGCCGCTTCAGCCATAAGCACTGAATGGATACCTGCAACTTGTGCCTTGATATAAATGGTTTGCACCGGTCGTACCTGTGTATTGACAAAGAAAATACCAAGACCAGCTATTCTTGGAAGCTGCATTGGTTGGTCAGGTGCGGTGGATGCATCAACATAGCAACAGATTCCTGGAAGAAGCGCCGGCAATTCAATGGTGTACCTGTCCATCAGTTGGGAGAGGGTGCCAGCATGTGTGTGACCCATACCTGGCATTCCTTGGTTGGTGGGTTGTTGTGCATTGTTCCGGGGCGATGTGTGAGTACTTCCACTGTGAATAGCCCTGGATAATGTTGTTGCCGCTAGAGGGAGACTTGCCTGGCTATGAGTATTAAGGTGGGCTGCTGCTGCATTGTGTACCTGCACAGATGTCCAATTTTTCTGGTGGAAACGCTTGTCATTTCTAGCCTTCCAAATGTACCACAAAGTGGTTAGAATTTTGCAAATAAGATCATCAGAGGTAGCATTGGATATAAGAGTTTGTAAAATTGCTTGGACTCCATCATTATCTGGAGGAAGCATGTTAGTTCGAATGGAAGGGGAAAATGAAAACCATACCTGTCGAGGGAGTTGGCAATGGAAGAACAGGTGGGCATCATCTTCTATTGCTCCACAGGTGGCGCAGTGATTGTCATCTATATGGTTGTAGAACCTGGCTGCTCTGCTTGCAGTGGATAAGTCTCGTCTGATGAGTCTCCAAGTAAAAGTCTTGATTAGTGGAGGCAGTAGTTTGATTTTCCATGCAGGATTTGATTGGCTTGGGATAGGATGCTTCTGGAGCCTTGCTGAGGGAGGTGAATGGTATTTTGCGCAGCTAAGTGGCTGTAGATTGTTTTTGTGGTGCAGACACCGTTCTTGGTTGGTGCCCAACGGAGGATGTCATGTTGATTGGAAGGGACAGGCTGAACCGAAGTAATGGCCTGCACTGCTGCATTATCAAATACATTGGTCAGAAGAGGTATGTTCCAAGTTTTTGAGTTGGGTAACCAAAGATCTGAGGCTGTTGCTGGTAAGGGTGTAGTAGTGACTGGCAACAGTAGATGGTCATGGATGGACTCCCAGCCTACGACACCATGGTGTAGACCAGATTGATGTATTGCCGGCATGGAGTTGAATGATGGCATTACTGTGAAGGTCTTTCTTGACCTGCATAATTGAGGACCAGAAAATTGATCTAGTGTCCGTATTGTTAGCTGTCCAAAAAGAAGAATTGGGATAGTGTTTAGCTTTGAGAACTGAAGTGAGGAAAGGATTTTTATTATTGGCAATGTTATAAGCTGCATGGATAAGTAAGCTTTTGTTGACTGTTTCAAGGTCCCTAATACCTAATCCTCCATTATCCTTGTTTTGGCAAATATCGTCCCACGAGCAGTAAGCAATAGGGGAGGTAGGGTTATCTTCTTGTACACCTGTCCACCAGAATCGCCTGATAATAGAGGTAATTTTCTGCACAAAGGATTTAGAGAAGAGAACAGTGGACATGTAGTAAACAGGTATAGAGGACAGAACCGATTGAATATAGGTTAGTCTCCCTGCATGATTAAGTTTATTAGCCCTTACTGTAGTGAGCTTGGCTCTGAACTTACCATAAATAAAATTATAGGCTCTGTTGCGATCATTATGATTGAATATAATTGGATGGCCAAGGTGCTTAGTGTGAGGCTGGAGGTCAGGGACCGGAAATATTTGTTTGATACTATTAATTGTGTTGGTATTAACATTCTTGCTGAAGAGGATACCTGATTTTTGTAGGTTGGGGACCTGACCTGATGCATTGCAGAAACGTTCAAGAATTGTTCTGATTGTAGTTGCTTCCTGCACAGTGGCCTGTCCGCAGAGAATGAGATCATCTGCAAAAAGAAGAGAGTGAATGGCTGGGCACCCAGGCCCCAGAGTAACACCTGTAAGATTAGATCTTTGCATTTCCTCCTGTAAGGCAATGGATAACTCATTAATGGCCACAACAAAAAGATAGGGCGATAGAGGGCACCCTTGCCTGATGCCTCTATGGGAGATGAACTCATTAGTGGGCTCGCCATTAACTAAAATAGAGAAAGTGGGAGTGGAGATGCAAGCACGAATGAGGCTAATGAAATGACTTTGAAGACCTAGTCGAGTAAGGGCCGCCGTGAGGAAACTCCATTCCAGCCTGTCAAAGGCTTTGGCCAGATCAATTTTGAGAAGAAAGGCTTGTTGACACCACGCCTTTAGATTGAAAGAATGAATGATTTCCTGAGTGATGATAATGTTGGAGGATATATGCCTGTTCTTAATAAAAGCAGCTTGAGCATGGTCAATGAAATTAGGAAGATGAGGTTTAAGTCTGTCAGCTAGAGATTTAGCTATAATTTTATAGATAACATTACATAAGCTAATAGGTCTAAAATCCTGAGGAATGATGGGCTGAATTTTTTTGGGATTAAGACAAGAAAAGTTTTGTTAAGCTCAGGTTGCAAGAAAGCTGAAGTGTAGAAGTCTATTACCAGGTTATAGACATCATTAGAGATCCAAGGCCAAGCATCTTTGTAGAAGGCTACATTAAGGCCGTCTGGTCCAGGTGATGCATTGCTTCTCATTTCCTTGATGATGTTGTGGAGCTCCTGGATACTTGGTTTGGAGTTGGTGTAGATGGATGTGTCTTGTTCTTCCTGCATCCGCATTGGCATGTGACCTGTTGCATCTAGGGGTTGGGGTGACATCGTTTGGTGACCTGAAAGAATTGTATGCACAGGCAAAGTGGATGAGTTGTGAGATGTTGTTGATGGAGTGGAAAATATGTCTTGAAAGTAAGTAATAAGGGTTCGAGAAATTTGTTCTTGAGTGGTTGATTCCGTGCCATCTGGGTTGCAAAGGTAGGTGATTCTATTCTTCCTGGTTCGTTTCACAATGGACTGATGGAAGTAGGCTGTATTGAGATCCCCAAGAAGAGCCCAGTTCTTCTTTGCACGTTGATGGTGGAACTCTTCATCTTTAAGTAACAGTTGGTGATGGTGGTCAGTGAGTTGTGCTTGCAGGTTGAAGTCTTGTTGGTTTGGTGGTTTGAGCTGCTCTTGTAGGAGCTGGTCTTCCACCGCAGCTAGCTGATCAGAAATTTTTGGTTTTGCTCTTCACCACTTTTTGAGGTCAGCAGCAAGGTACCTGGTTTTCTGGTGGAAGGTTCTGCGATTTGATCGTTGCCAGCTTGCTTTCGCGACTTCTTTATATTTCTGTTCCATAAGCCACCCATTCTCAAAGCGAAAAGGTTTGTTAGTGCTTCGTCTAGATGAATTAAGGAGCGTAAGAATGGGAGCATGGTCACTGCGAAGCATTGGGAGGTGGTAGACCGTAGTTTGAGGATAAGCCATGCACCACTCCGCGTTAGCCAAGGAACGATCAAGACGTTCAAAAGTTGGCATGGTATTGCGTCGCCTGTTCATCCAAGTGTAGGCCAGACCACTGTATCCCAGATCAATAAAACCGCACTGTTTGACATGATCACAAAAAGTATTAATACGCCTAAGATCAGGTCTACCAGGACCTGATTTCTCATTAGGATGCATAATATCATTCATATCTCCGGTACACAAAATAGGCAAGCTGTTATTATTTGAAACAAAATTAAACACTTGCATCCATATGTTGGTGGTGTTCTGGTGATGGGGATCACCATAGAGACAAATTAACCCAAACTGCTTTTGATCTAAGTTATTATTACACAAAGCGAAAATATAGTTTGGTGACTGGTCAATTACTGTGACACTAATATCCTGTTTCGAGATGAGCCAGAGGCCTCCGGACTGACCTACTGCAGGAACTACCAAAGCATCACAAGCATTAAAGCGATTAATAAGAGTACAAGTGATAGTAGAGTTGGTAGCTGTGATACTTGTGTAGTAAATTACATACTACGTATATTTTTTAAAAAATAGATCTGTTGTTGCTTAACTGCATACATGAAAAATATGTAACCTATTTGATTTTTCTTTTAAATATTAAACATAATGTAACTAATAATTACTATTTCTCGTTAATGCTAAAATGTAGTCTTTAACTAACGTCATTTAATCTAAAATTTGTTTTTACATTATTTTTTTATAAATCTTTTGTTAGTGTTGTAGTCTTTAAATAAAATCACTATTATACTATCTAGTACCAGCATACTATTAAAGATAACATATCCATTGTTACTGTTGTCAAAGAAAAAGAACGGTTAGCTCAGACTCAGGGAGGAAGAAGGGCTAAAAGTATGTATCCAAAAAAATTTAATTCCGATTTGGTTTACAAACCCACAATATATGTTGACATTTTGTCTTGGGTAAAAGCTCAAACCATGAATAAAATTTTATTCCGGGTTGGAGGTCGCAACCGGAAGTAAAGGGTCACCTTTATTCCCGGTTGAAGGCTCTAACCGGGACTAAAGGTTGCCTGCTGGCGCTGACGCCGATGGGCAGCAACTTTTAGTCCCGGCTAGCTGGAGCCTCCAACCGGGACTAATTGTGACTTTACTCCTGAGTGCAAAAAATTCTAGGAGTAACCTAGAGAATAGTACCAGTCTGTTCTCTAATAGTGATTGCTTGCTGACCTGCTGGGACTCAGATTGAGGGTAGGCGAACTCTATATAGATATAGAGGTATAGGGCCTTGTTCTAATTATGGATTAATTAAATTTAAAAGATTCATCTTGTAAATTAGAGATAAATTGTGTAAATAGTTATTTTTTTATCTACATTTAATGCTCCATACATACGGCTAAAGATTGATGTGATGGAGAGAGCGTGAGAAAATTTGGGAAGAGAATAAGGCCTAGATATATAGATTCAAATTCACCGAGACAAGATAATGCCACTTCTAGCTACACGGGTCTGTGTGACGCGCGCGGCATGTACAACTGCGTCGGCGATGGAGTAGGTCTAGCAAACACTACGCTAGCCGTATACATTATAGAATTCAAATCAGCGAAACGAGATATATATAAAATGCCGCTACTACTTTTTTTTTTTTGAACATAAATGCCGCTACTACTAGCTACTCGTGTCTGTGTGATGGGGTATGCAGAATTGCGTCGGCTATGATCTTGTAGGTTCTCTGTGATGGATGGACCGCATCAAAGAAGACGTATTTATTCGCATCCTCGCATGTGAGCGCATTGTCCAAGCTGCACAGCACTCCTGTCTCGAAGTATCCCGAGCCGCAGCATCCTCGCACTGAATTCTCGAAACCGTACGCCCATGGCCTGGCGATCATGTCCTCCATGAGACGGTAAACGTCGACGTACACCACCTGCGCCCCGGGCAGTTCCCGGCTGAGCCTCGTCGCCATGGCGCGGAGCCCGCGGTTGAACCTGCGCGCCACCATGTTGTGCCACCTGTTGCACTCCCCAGGCGCGGCGCGGTTGACGGTGCGCTGCAGCGGCAGGCACCCCAGCGGCGGCAGCCCCTGGAGGCGGACCCGCCGCACGCCGCCGAGCGCGTACACAGCGCGCACCGCCGCCTCGGCCGCGCCCACGAGGTACGCCTCGTACTCCAGCAGGGTGATCCGGCGCCTGACCGGGAAGAGGAGGTAGTTGCCCAGGAAGTCGCTGCCGCCGACGCTGAAGAGGTAGAGTGAACTGGCGACGGTGTGGTTCGCGGCGGCCGCGCCTAGCCCGCGCTGGAGCTTCTCTTTGTACTCCTTGAAGTGCTCTATCTGTTGCGTCAGAGTCACTGCCGACTGCATGCAGGAAATTCAAGTTACGTGATTTGAATTTATTCTTAAAAATTGATTGGAAGCACACTACTATATATACTCACAAAGATTTGCGCAGTTATATCGTCAAGCCCACTCCCAGCAGAGGCGAAGCTGACACCCGACGCGAGCTGGTGGATGCTGTGACCGGGGTCGAGGTACGCCGGCACAGCGGGAGGCAGGCCGAGCCCCTGGGAGACGAAGTCGGCGGCGAGGCGGCCGTTGGAGAAGCGGCCGGTGGGAACCCCGCCGGCGAAGTCCCTGCCGTAAGGCGTGTAGTTGCCCCGGAGGAGCGTCTGGATGAAGTTGTTGTTGCCAGTGTCCGCGGTCGAGTCGCCGAACACGATCACCGCCGGCACCCTGTCTGCGTCTGCCGTGGCGCCGCGGAGGAGGTGTGATAACAGCAGCAGCACGAGGACCATGTCCAGGAACACCGTCGTCGTCATGCCCATTAGAAGGGACGGCATCGTAATTGGTGGTAATTAGTACTTGATTTGCAGATGGTCGTTGCTCATTTGTGGTGGATTTATAGCTTTGTCCTCGCAGTGCAGGGAACCGTGGACAATTATAGGTGCACAAGTTCGTCGGCCGGTGCTTCGATTTTGGTTGGAACAGCTTAGGCCAGCACGGCAAATGATGGTACGGTGGTGGCCGTGCTTCTTGTTCATCCATCTCACACTCACAGGCTGTGGCGCGCGAGGCTGCTGCATACACCCACTCTGGTGCAGACTTGTCTCTGCATTTATTTGATCCCAATTCTTGGTGCAATCCATGGCTTCCAAATTAGTCTTCAAGATGGCCTTGCAGGCTGCTACAGTGGGTGTCGTTTATGATGTCCAATAGGGTAAGGCTCGGCCCGAGCACAACACGGCCCGAAGAGGCTCATGCCCATGCCGGCCCGGTCCATAGCCTAGTGCGTTCAAGGACTGGGTTGGTCAAACCGCACAAACAGGGGCCAAAATTAGGCATCCCACCAAACTCCAGTGATTAATTTGGCTATCCCAGTTTGCTTTTTAAGCAAATCAAACCATGTTCAAAGCCTCTTTTCTCTAATTTGGAAGCTTCTGGTTTCATTTTCGCGCTACTGTAATCTATAAACATGAATGCAATTACCAAATCTGACTGCAAGCATTCAAATTTCAGACAAACATGGTTAAGTTAATAGCCCAACAAAAGTAACAGAGATCCAAACTCCTAAAGCCAACAACAGTGGCGGGCCCAGCTAAATGCAATGGTATTCAGTTGAATACCCAAATTTTCTGGCAAAAGAATTTATACACATAGTGTATATATGTATATGTACTGAAAAAAAGAAAGAAACAAGAGTATAAATGAATATATGTGAAGAATTCAGTCCAAAACGTTGCTACTCCCTTTATCCTCAGTCTCCACCAGATGGCCCAACAACCCAATACAACCCATTACGGCCTGTGTATCTCTTCTCTCTCTCTCAGGGTGTTTGAATTCGCTTCTTGTCTTCACCGGCCCACTAAGGTTAGCTGGATCAGCATCTTCTTCAGTTAATTAGGCTTTGGATCAACGGAGCCAAAGGTCATAGTGGCATGTATGTTTAGGCTCCCTATGTTGCCACTTTTCTGTGTTGAACTATGGGTATCCTTTTTTAGATAATTTCAAATTATGCTCATACTCAATTATTTGCTATATATTATGCAATTATACCAATCCAGCGTTGTTCACGCCAAATATTCCGCTTCAAATGAAAAAAAAAACTTTTACATTTTGAATAACCACCTTCCAAATCTTAGGC
>JAKNSH010408753.1:0-24375 GCA_027790015.1 Cymbopogon flexuosus
TGGTGAAGCTAGAGCAAATTGGAGGATCCGTGTGCTTTTGCCTTGTTGGTTCATTCACTTGTACACTATAGGGACTGCATATATGGTGAAATATGTTAAAATCACTGTTGTTGTTTTCTGAGTGCTGCAATGCACCCCCTAAATTATATGTAGCTTCGCCCCTGTCTGGTGGTGGACTGATAGTGGAAAAGTTTTGGTGGATGTATAACTACTGGATCTCACTTAGTTATATATACTTAAGCTGCGACTTTTGTACTTTTGGGTGCAATAAATAGGCATACTTTGTGTTCAGTAATCACTGTTGCTCTGCTTGTACTCCTGACCCATGTGCTGACTTTTCCATCTTCCAAAAAGGGAAAAAAGATAATGCTTTCCCATCTTTAAATAAGAGAAACAAAATTAATCCATTTTTAGTGATAAGTTTGTATTGTATTTTCTTTTCCAATCTGAAATGCACAAAGCCAAGTTAATTTGCTCAAACTCACTGTAGCTGATACCTTATGCCATTGTCCTATTACAGGTGATGAGATGACCAGGGTATTCTGGCAGTCTATCAAGGACAAGGTAATCACTTCATGTGTTCCCAGTCGTCTGAATGAACTGCACTGCTTGCTCCTATTTTTTTACTCTGTTTTCATTAGGCTAGATGATGACAGCATTTTTTTTTGCAGCTTATTTTTCCATTTCTTGATCTGGACATCAAGTACTATGATTTGGGGATACTGCACCGTGACGCAACTGATGACAAAGTCACAGTGGAGGCTGCAGAGGCTACTCTCAAGTAAGGGTTTGTTTAGGTAGTTTGAGTCTTATGCAAAGATTATGCTTGAATCACAAGATTCTTATGAATTTTGTTGAAACCAAGGTCGTGCAATGTTATTCTACCATCTACCTGTAAATTTTGTTGTTCTATATTACTCAGATCTAACCCAATGTTTTGCAGGTACAATGTGGCTATTAAGTGTGCGACCATTACTCCAGGTACATTTGATTCTTATGCGGATGATATATGTACTCTTAATGTTGTTGAAATACCTTTCTATGCAAGTTTATATATCTCTAACTACTTCAACATGTGACAGATGAAACTCGGGTTAAGGAGTTCAATCTGAAGCACATGTGGAAGAGCCCAAATGGCACAATTAGGAACATTATAAATGGTAAAGTGCTTTTGTAATTTGAATGCAATACTCAGCTTGGCTGTTGAAGCTTATCTTTCTGCTTATTACTTTAGGCACTGTGTTCAGAGAGCCAATTGTATGCAAAAATGTTCCAAGGCTCGTTCCAGGTATTTAACGAAAATGTGAAACTACTCTGCATTTTGATGTGTAATAATGTTTTCCCTCTAAACTGAAATGCTTGTGAAATCAGGATGGACTAAGCCCATCTGCATTGGAAGGCATGCCTTCGGTGATCAGTACCGAGCTACTGATGCAGTTCTGAAGGGGCCTGGGAAGCTGAAGCTAGTTTTTGGTATGGACTATGGTTACCTACATCAGATCATTAAACTGAATTTCTTAACAATTTTTTTTTCTTTCACATTCACATTATGTCCTGTATGATTGCATTGTTTGTCATTCAGAGAGCTGATGCGAGTCAAAATTTGATCCTCTATTTTTTCTTGTTTCCTTCTCAATTGGTAGAGGGAAAAGAAGAACAGATTGATCTGGAGGTGTTCAACTTCACTGGTGCTGGAGGAGTTGCCTTGTCTATGTACAACACTGACGAGGTACTACATGTCTAGCTCGCCGTCTTAAGTTACAACTTATGATATAGTGTCTCAATTCTGAGTATTTTTTTCAACATCCTTTTGATTTCTATTGATAGTCAATTCGAGCTTTTGCCGAGGCTTCTATGACAACTGCTTATGAGAAGAAATGGCCGCTCTACCTTAGCACCAAGAACACAATCCTGAAAAAATATGACGGCAGGTGCTTACATCTTTATATGCTCTTATTATCTGTTGCTGGTCTTATAGACAATTGTTGCATTGTGATATTATGTGGCCTTGCAGGTTTAAGGACATTTTCCAGGAGGTCTATGAAGCTGGCTGGAAATCCAAATTTGAGGCTGCTGGAATATGGTGAATTTCCATCTTGTGTTGTTTGCTCAAATCTTCTAGAAAGTTCTCTCAATGTTATCATGATGTCGAATCTGGCAGGTATGAGCATCGTCTTATTGATGACATGGTTGCGTATGCGCTTAAGAGTGAAGGAGGCTATGTGTGGGCATGCAAGAACTACGATGGAGATGTGCAGAGTGATTTCTTAGCTCAAGGTCATAATATACAAACTTCTGAATCCATGCATAGAACACGCTCAATAATACCTTTTTCGCCTTCCTTGATAATCAACAAGGATAAAGTGCATTCTAATAATTCAACCTATATATATCCATGTGCAGGTTTTGGCTCTTTGGGTTTGATGACATCAGTGTTGGTATGTACTTTCTGATTTCTGGCTTACTTCCTTAATTAGATGTCATAATTTTTTAAGAAAAATAATCTTGTTTTTTTGAAATTGGTGTCATAGAGATCCATGCTTTACATTCTCATACCTGTTCAAAAAAATGCTTTACATTCTCATAAAGATACACAATGATGTTAATCCGTTCTGTATATAGATGTGCCCTGATGGAAAAACCATTGAAGCTGAAGCTGCCCATGGCACAGTTACCCGTCATTACCGTGTTCACCAGAAAGGAGGTGAAACCAGTACGAATAGCATTGCTTCAATCTTTGCATGGACGAGAGGACTTGCACACAGGTACAACTTCTACTTTTGTTGGGGCAATGTTTACAATCTTCTGTAATATAGGCGGTGGGAGTTTTACTTTGTTCAGCTATATAACATCGGTGTGTAAGATCACCACCTTTTCACTAAAATAGCGAGCTAATGCAATCTATCAGCTTGAGGTGAATTTCCATTCTTTGACTTGGACCTAGGTTTTTATGGCTAGCTGATTCGCTTGGGCACTCTTTTGTTTCTGCACCACAGGGCAAAGCTCGATGACAATGCTAGGCTACTCGACTTTGCTCTCAAACTCGAGGCTGCTTGCGTTGGAACTGTGGAGTCTGGGAAGATGACTAAAGATCTTGCACTTCTTGTTCATGGATCTTCCAAGTATGCTATGCTTCTCAGTTTTTCGCCATCTAGTTCTACTAGTACATTATATTTATTGCACGTTCTTTTCTCAGTGTCTGATCAGCACCTGACCTTTTCTTAATTTGCAGTGTCACAAGAAGCCATTACCTGAACACTGAAGAGTTCATCGATGCAGTCGCTACTGAGCTCCGATCAAGATTGGGAGCCAACTGAGCTTACAAGAAACTTTGCATCGCGAGTTGAATGCTTCATCACCGATCTGCTCTCGTCATTTTTTCTGTTACCTTAGTATTGCCAGTCATGCTTTCCGTGATGAAGTGAATGTGCCTCACCCGTCACCGCAATTTCGATCCATGTTAATTGAAGACGATGGTGTCACGTGAGCGCCCACAATAAAGGATATATGGAATAACAATCGCAAATGATTAAATTACTTTTATGTTTACTAAGTTCAGTCATTCCTTGTTCTCTCCTTTGAATTGTGTGTCCATTCTGTTAGTTCACAAATCACCGTATGCACCGGGTTTGTCCATTACGCAGTTCGCTCGGTTTGCCCATTCCGTAGTTCACCGACAGCATGCACTCGGTTTTTCCATCATCATCAAGCAAACAAATGTCTTCCTTTCGAAAAAAAAAAAAGGAAACACAACTATATATGCTTCAACTATTTGAATGTTACTCCTAGTACTCTTAACAAATGGAGATGACGTCACCCATGTTGTCGTTAGGTGGAATACTCCTGCCGGTAGAAGCTTTAAGCAAAGGACGAGAGAGATGACTCCTGTGGGGAAATTGACGCCTGGACACTGAAAGTGGAGCATATTTAGGTCTTGTTTAGATGGTAAATTTCTAGCCTGAAAAACACTGTACTATTTTTGTTTGTATTTGATAAATATTGTCTAATCATTGTCTAACTAGGCTTAAAAAATTCGTCTCGTGATTTATAACTAGTCTGTGCAATTAGTTATTTATTTTATTAACATTTAATGTTCCATGCATATGACACATCATTTGATGTGACGGAGATAGAGTTAAATTTCTAGCCTTTTTGAGGCATCTAAACAAGGCCTTACTGGAGGACATTGGTACTATAAAATTTCTAGTATGAAAATATGTACGGAGTGTCCATAGTAAATGATAGCCAAATTTTCTAATAAATGACACTACAAAATCACTCGTCTAGTGTAGGCGCCGGTATAATGTGGTGAGGCTGCTCGGTTGGAGCGCCACCCATCCGAGTTCAATCCCCAGTGAACGCAACTCAGTGTTGCATCGGGATTTACTACCTAGTCTAGGTCTAGCTCTCGCGTGGTGCTAAAGGAAAATGCGATGTGTCCCTCTACGCAGTGAGGGAGTCAAAAATTCATGATAGAAGAACGTGTTCTTGGTCGGTGTGGTGCCAAAGCCTGTAAAGAAAACGCGACGTGCCCGTGGCCTACGGAGTCGATGTCAAGAAGAACACGGCCTTCGATCTACTGTGTGGTGCCAGAGTCTAAAGGGGAACGCGACGTGCCCGCTTACGACAAGGAGGACGCGGTCTTCGATCTCGGTGTAGTTGCATGTCTGTTTGTATAGAAGTGGGATGTGTGCGTGTGTGTAGAGTGGACGTGCGTCAGCTATGTGTACGAGCAGATACTACCTTTATCCAAACAAGAGGCAATAAAAAAAATTCTACGAGATCATGGTAGTAGACCAGGCCGTTCTTCACTCTTCGCCTCGTCGGGGTACGCCGACCACTCTCTCCGAGGGCCATGTGCCCATCTGTTTATGTCTATCCTTCCCGAACCCCCGGCAAGCCTGTTACGGCGTCTCTTGTGTGAGCAGCACACGGCAGCGGTCCAGCGGTCGGCGGACACGAGTCCGCTCCAAATTCCTCGCGGGATACGGTCCCGCCCATGCGGCCCATGTGTCCCAGGGCGGCGCTCCCGTCGCACCACGTCCCCAGGCCACGCGGCGCGTCGCACGCGTGCACGTACTTACCCACACGCCGCGGCTGAGCTATATACACGACGACGACTTGCTTCCCATTTCTGCAGCGCAGGCAAGTGACATCGCCAAGCAGAGGAAACCACCGCCCCAAAGACGAGCAAGGCGCGAGGGCAAAGACCACACACACTAGCGCAGCGCGAACGCAGGGCAGAAACCAGAAAGGATGTCGGGAGCACAGGGCGCGCACCCGGTGGGGCAGACGACGCCGACGACGTACGAGTCGGTGGGCGGCGGGGAGAACCGCACGCGCACGGACCTGCGGTCGCGGGAGGACCAGGGCGCCATCCAGATTGAGAAGGTGCAGGACAAGGTGGACGACGCCGCGGGCCGTGGAGTGGACCACAATACCTTCGGCGACAAGAAGGAGCGCCCCGACGACAGGGCCGATCCCGGGGCAACCGGCACCGGCGCCTGATTGTGTCGTGGGCGATGGATGACTGTGTTGTACCCTTGAGTACGTGCGTGTGCGTGTGTGTGCGTGTACGATAGCTGTGTGCGTACTGCTTGGCTGCGGTTGCTCTGTCTACGTGCGCGTGGACTGTGAAACCTTTTATGTAGCGTGCGTACGCAACCAGTGGTAGTGTAAGATAGTATTAGATCGCAATAAAGTAAGGACCGTCTGGTCTGAATCCTGCTACTTGGTGATCCCTCAATTAGGAAAACAATGTGGCTATTTTGTTTGGAATTTGACATTCCACACGTTTTCATAATTTACAAAATGATAGTGTAGAAAATATAAATTGATTTGATAGATCAACATACCATGTTTCTAATTTGCAACTTATAACAATAATAACATACACGTTCTTGATCGAATGCAACATGTATGTATCTTCTCTTCAACTCGCTTCCCCAACAATATCTCATGGTCAGCAATAATATACATAAATATATTCTTTAGCTTAAATAATATGTGCCTAAATTACGATTATTAAAATGAATTCAGTTCCAAAGGTAAGCAAAAAATTGTGATCTGATTATAATCAATTTGATGATCACGGGGTAGTTTGGCACACATTTGTTGATCTAGTCGCCATGTGGATCACGTTTGTCGTTTTTTGCTCTTATATGGTCGTCGTTTTTCGCGAGCCGCCGGCTGCATTCCGTCCTGGTCGTGTGATCGTGTGTCGCTACGCAGTTGTATGTGGAGCTAGTGGATCCAGAAAATTGATCTTTTAAACACTAGGAGGGTCAAGAGGGTTAAATTTTCCAAGATATTTAAAATTTAAAATTCAGTGATAATTTCACATTTATAGGGCGCAGGGGCCCGTGCCCCCCTGCCCCTGCCAGCGCTAACAGTGACAAGGCTGAGCTACCTCCGTCGTGGTGTAGTGCATCCTAGAGACCTACACGCATTCGTCGTACAATTAGGATTTTGGCGTAGACGGTGGGCGAGGAAGTGTGGTTATTCGTTGGCCCAGGTTCATTGGGCTTTTATTGCGATTATTAAGCCCGCAACATGAAATGCAAAGCCTCTTTTACGAGGCGGGCCTTGCGGGCAAGCGGACAGGCCCGTGCCGCCCCCTCCTGCATCCCTGCTCTCCTCCCTTCTCCCTCCAGCTCTCAACCAGCCTTGCTGCGCTCCCGCCTCCCGCCCCGCCCCGCTCGATCCGACGAATCCTCTCGCCAACCGTAGGAAGGTGACCCAGAAGCTTCCCAAGGCGGGCTGCCGAGCTTCTAGAAGCTGGCCCTAGTCTACCCTTTTTAACAGAAGGAGGAGATCCTTGCTCGCGCGCTGCTGATGATCGGCGCCGGCCGCGGCAGGCGGCGGGGGCGGGCACCGGCGTCCCTGCCCACGAGCGCTGCTGCTCCCCGCCGGAGCGAGCACTCTATCTCCTGCTGGTTAGTGAAGTGCACGGTCTCTTATCTCTCGTTCTCTATACTGCTGAAGCTCGATCTAAAATAGCATCCTTATTTGGTTCCTCTCTCTCGTCTTTTCATTTTCTTCGTTTTAAGAAAGTAGAGGCAGTTGACACTTCGAATTTTTCTTATTGTGGATGCATAAAATTCAGGTATTGTGAGTGCAAGATATATGCCTTAAATGACACCCTCTTCAATTTGGGGTGGAAGTATGCTAGGTATGATTTGGCTTATGAAGATTCTTATTTACCTCGTTGATTGATGTTTCGCATAAGTGGCGAATTCAGGTGTTAATATTTTGTTGCCGGAAGCATTGGTTCAAGATACTCTGAATTGAAATACTAGTACATAACAGATGCCCTGTGCATTTTTTTTAAAGACCATATACTATAATAAAATTTAATAAAATTTATTAGTTTTTATTTTTCTTTCGTTTCTATTTTTTTTGGGAGATATATAATAACATTTAAATTTTTTCTGTGCTTACATACACTATAAACCTATCTTTCCAAAATGTCCACATTTGTATTCTCAATTTATTTGTTTTTAGTTGCTTCTGAAGCAATCTGTCCATACAGAAGACTGAACATCATGCTATTCTGCCAGATCTGGCATTCTAAATAGTTCTATAACCAATTTAGTGCTAGACTTATATGTGTAACCAACTAACCATGAAATTAGGCCAAAATAAAATAAGAACTGTCCTTATTTTGTTTTCTTCTCTGAAACATTAACCACATAGCTCTGTATTATATCTACTGATAAATAGTGGTGGTACCATATTGAACATGGGTCCTTATTTTGTTTTCTTCTCTGAAATATTATTAACCATATAGCTCTGTTTGTATTATATTTATTGATAAATAGTGGTGGCACCATATTAAATATCTTGTACTTTTTTTTAGATCAGATCTTTGCTTTGCATTCCTTTCACTGATGAATACTGCAGAACTTTTATGATCTCTTTCAGGTTTTTCCTTAACTACACCCATGATATTAACTGTATACATGTTTGCACTCAAATTTTCGTTGTTTTCAATTACTTCTCAAACAATGGTGTCAATGCTTAAGGGTGAAGTGCAGTTTCTTTGGCACATTCAGAATGTTGACCAAAAACATTCATTACTTTTGAAGTTATACCTACTTTCCTTCCTTTTTTTTTTCCACAGATATATGAGAGCATGGTTTTCTGTAGGTGTTTATCTCTCTCTCATTGCTTTAGTCAGTATATCCTTGGTAAGTTGCTGTCCAATAATTTTTCCAATGTTCTCTATGTTATATTAAGATGAAAATTGTTCATTTGCATCATGGATCACATGATGTCACCTATTGTTGCTGCTCAAACAATTAGAACCACCCGTGTGTTAGTGCCTTTACAATCACAAAAGAACATGATTATGTGACAATCTACAATGTGTATATAATATAACTCTACATAAGTTGAATGGATGGATTGCTGATTCATACATGAGACGGTTTTGAGATTTTCCATGCTGTTCCTAAACCCTAAATTAATGGTAGCCAGTTACTAAATAGTTAATTTTACTATAGTGTATAAAATTGACAACTGTACTTCTGATGATTTAAGTTCTTATGATCTGAAGCATGGGGATTTCCTTTTGGTGGTTTAGTATTTTCAAAGGAATTATTTTTAACCTTTTTGGCTTGCCTTGTGGCTTCCTCACATAAATTGAATAGGACTCTGCTAGGCATTATGATAATATTAAGTTTTTTCTAAAAAAAGTTTAATTGAGTCCACCAGTTGATATCATTATCACTTTATCAGTAACTGCACTGAATAATATTAATCTGTAGTTATGTATCTCTACTATCTTCAGTTTCTGTGTTTCTTGGGTTCTTGTTTTTATCAATTTCCATCGATTCCTTATAAATGTGTGGTGGGTTTAACAGGTCCCATATCTTTTGTTGTAATGTGGAGAATGTTATGCTTTGGTTATACTTTTCCCATAGGTGTACAAATCTTATGTACTGTGATCTTTTCCATTTTCTAGATGCTATTGTGGGAGTCAATTGGTGTCTGTTATTTCAGGAGTGGACCCCTTAGTGCCTGGTTACAGAACCTACTGGTGAGTAGAATTTGTCACTTCTCTTTTCAGCTTCTCACATCAACAACCCACCATTCATTTCTGCTTATTGCAGACTTCAGGTCTCAGCATATCTATTGTGGACACCACAATCATCATAATGTCAACAATCCTGTCTATTGCCTTTCATGAATTTGGACATGCCATTGCAGCAGCAAGGTTTTTATGTCTTACCTTCTCATGTATATATTTTTTTTCTCTGAGATGCTGTGTGCTTTTGTTTTCACTTGATACTCAAAACATCTATAAGCGAGGATAATAGGCAGAATATAGTAGATTGTTTATGAGGGAATAGATTACTGGATCTGGATTATATAGGCAATGCTGCTCTAGGGTTTTAGTTTATAGAAATAGCATCAATCACAAAGATTCCTGCAACCTTTCCTAACACAAATTCGATTTATATATGTGGGCCGATGGGCAGCGCATGCACAAGACTAAGTCTGAAGGTCTAAACCAACTATCTGTCTAACAGCTTGCTCGTGAATTATTTTTGTGTCCTGTTCTGACACATTATTTGCTACATTTGGAACAGTGAGGGACTACAGATTGAGTATGTTGCCATATTTGTCGCCATACTTTTTCCTGGGGCATTTGTTGCTCTGAACTATGACCTACTACAAAATCTGCCTCTCTTTTCTATGCTCCGGATTTATTGTGCAGGAATTTGGCATAATGTTATGGTAAGCCATTCTGTTGTGCATTGATTATTTCCAAAAGATAGGAGTAAGTCTTTTTTATTGGTTATGTCCTCTCTTTTTTCGTAATTTCGTAATCCGTTGTCAGCTACTTTCAGTATTTGGGTACTTCTTGCTACCTCATACAGAAGTAAAGTGCTAAATCAAAAGAAATACGGATATTTATTTGTTTACGTGCAATAATAAAGGCAACAAACAAGAAATAAAAACAATATGTTTTATGCAGTTTGGCATAAGATGCAATTGGTCTCACTGAATATTCAATTTAAACAATGTGAGCAGAGATATATTCCGAAAATGTAAACTAACCTGAACCAAACAAGCATGTCCTTATCTTTGATTATTTTAATAATCATAAATTTTCCCTACAAGTTCACTGTAAAAAGAGTAGTTGGTATTGAGGGGGTACACCGTACACCACTAAGTATCTTACCTACACATAAATTTGAGGGCATACACCACTGTGCATCATGCCTACACGTACATTTGAAGGGATGCATTTTGTCTGGTTAGGACATCAGAAACTGAAGTTAATATATAGGACATGGTTTTGTCTTCTTGTTTTTTATCCATTTATTTGACTGGGCTCAAGGTATATAACAACCAAATAGAAACAATTGCTGGTTTAGAAAATTCTGTTAAACCCTGGTTAGAGAAGTGCAAATATACTTCTAATGCAGTCTTAGATTTCATAAGATTTCTCGTGAAAATTCTCGTGATGTTTTATAAGATTTCTTTTGTTATGATTTCATGTTTAATAGCTCTGTACAGCATGTGTGATGATAACATTATTACTTCCGGTGATGTTATATCCTCTCTATGTGAGTGGTGATGGCCTGATGGTAAGTCTACTTCTGTGTGTTGAAGTTATTTCAATCTTGCCAATCTTTACTATCTAAAATTCTGTCAGAACAGGTCATGGAGATCCCTGAAACGTCTCCTATGTCAGAATACATGTCTTCTCATGATGTTATCCTTTCTGTGGATGGTCTGAAAATAACAAGAACTGAAGAATGGATCAAGATTCTGAACCAAGGTTCTGCAGCAAAATCTAATGATCCTGAGTTCCTTGAAGGCTCTCATAGATATGTTACCACTAGTTCTGCCAAGGGTTATTGCGTACCCGATTCATGGATAGATGCAAGCAAAAATCTCTGGCAGATAAGAGACAAGCTGCCTTGCCCAGATGAACTGATGGCCTTCGAAAAAGTTATCTGTAACGGCTCAATCATTTTGACCGAGAAGACTAGCATAGGTAATGACCAGAAGGAAGTTGAGGGAAAATATTGTTTGATTGCAAAAGATGTAGTAAAGCTTAGAAGATGTGGAAACGGATGGCACAGGACTGAAGGTGATGAAAGTAGTTGTGCATGTTTTGAGGTAAGAGCCCCTCATTTGATTTGATTGGTACCATGTTTGAATGATGAATTAAGAGTTTTTTTAGGAACAGTCCTTAGGGAGTCCTTCCTTCTTCTAATAGAAGTAATCTTTTTGTATGATTTATATCTTATGCAGTTATGCTTAATATGTGTCTATTTGGTCAATGGATAGGATGAGCACTGCTTGGTGCCTGTTCTCACCCCAGGCATTTCATGGATCGAGGTCTCCTATGCCAGGCCATACTCTTTGGGATGTTTACAAAAAGCAGGAAATTTGCTATCAACACATACTGCAAATAGTAACCTTGGACAGAGTCCTTGTGAAGGATCTTTTGTTTATGTGGCTGATCTATCATCATCAGCACGTTCTGTTAGGTTGTCCCACTACCGACCTCGATGGGCACTTCTACTTTTCATAGCAGACATCCCATATATGTTGGAAAATGGTTTAAGTAGCTTGCTTCATGCATCTGCGGCATTGGCTGCAATCAATTGCCTGCCGGTGAGTGTTTACTTTACCGAACTAGTGAAGGATTCTTCAGTTCCTATCACCCAATTGTGACGTTTTTACATGTCTTTGATTATATAAGAGGATAGCCTTAGAAGAATTTGGTTTCAATCTTTAGAGCAAAGAAACTTTCCAATTTGGCAAGTAATTTGAAGGACAAAAATATATATGATATGATAGTAGAGTTTTTTTTTAAAAAAAAAATGTTAAGATGGCTATATTCTTCTTCCTTTCTGTTTTTTTTTTTCTTTTTTTGAGCATAGTTTTGTTTGTATTGGATTATGCTAACTAGTAGGTCTGGATTTCTGTCTTTCTTTGATATGATTTCTGAGTGTTGGTTCAGTCATCTGCTTTTCTAGTTCGTAACATTCTGATCTTTGGCTATCTGTTTAGTTTTTAGCATATATTGTGCTTCTATGTTCCAAGTGCTTTTTCTAGCAGCTAACTCTATCACAATGGATAGGTGTATTTTCTGGATGGTGAAGCGATTTTGGAGACTACCTTAAGCTATGTAGCTTGGTTCCCCCCAAGACTGCAACACAAAATTCTGAAAGTATGCCGCTTTGTGTGGACGGTTTTATCAGTTATTACATTCTCAAGTATTTTTTATTCCACAGTGCTACATGGCTTTGTATAACAAATCAACCATCAAATTTTGTCTTGAACAAAGAGAAAAGATCCTTTTGGACATGCCAATTGTATGTCGTATCGTATATGAGTTCCTCCCTCCATTCCAAATTATAATTGTTCTGGTTTTTGTAGACAGCTTAAATCCTGGACGAATTATGATTTTTAGAACGGAGGGAGTATTACACAGACAATTTATAAGAATACTAACATGTGGTTCATGTTCATTTCATTTTTTTAGAAAAAATATCAATGTGATTCCTGAGTAGGTAATATGCTTG
Organism: Cymbopogon flexuosus; assembly: GCA_027790015.1. Lineage (NCBI taxonomy): Eukaryota > Viridiplantae > Streptophyta > Magnoliopsida > Poales > Poaceae > Cymbopogon > Cymbopogon flexuosus. The sequence goes on from JAKNSH010408753.1 coordinate 12,552, forward strand.
GGCGTTTTTTTTTTTTTTTGTCCGATGGCACTAAATGCAATCTCAGTAGGAAAATCTACCAATTATTTAGCTGGGAAGGGAATTTCGGAGAACTACCTGTCACTGCCTCACTGACATTGAGACATGGCCTCATCAAATAGCTAAGGCCCTCTGGGACGTTGGCATTTCACAGGAACTTTATAAGAAACTTTCATAAGATTTGATTCATTTTTCAGTTTTCACAGGAAAAGTGCAGGAACGGGAAAAAAGAATCCAGCGTTCCAAAGCGGGCCCAAACCATACAAAACTCGGCCAAGCCAACAGTTCACCCAAAAATTCATCACCAAATTCATTTAAAACTATAATTATCCCACTCCAGAGAAAAAACACCTTCGTTCTTCTAAATTACATCTACCATATATACCTCGTGTAGTACACATTTATAGATAAATAAATTATTACTAGTGTCTTGAAAACTAGAAAAAGCAAAGCATCAAAAGCACGCAATTATGATGTCACCCATATTATTGCCTTAAGCTTCAAAATTTCAGAGCCAAGAAAAAAATGATAATACGAGTTAACACTGGATACTTGAACAGGTACACCATGCAATGGGCAACATAGGCACCAACATTGACAATATTGCTTGCAGTTTTTAATTGGATAGATTCATCTGAGTGTGGCTGTTAATATTCCGTTCAAAAAAGTGTGGCTGTTAATATTGTGGGAACAAAGCAGTCATGGCCAAGCATTTGTGTATTCAGTCCTTAGACAAGTTCTTCCATAATGTACAAATAGTTGAGATTCCAGGCTCTACTAACGCTACCAAAACACTTCCTGACTTAATTCCAGGCCTCTTAAGACAAAAAAAAGCAACATCACACTAGACCTCACCACCCTATAGCTAGTTTGCTTCAACGGACTGTAGGAAGTTCCTCGTTAAAATGTCGGAACCATGTGTCGCTGGAGCTGGGGCCTGCTGAATCTTAGCCTTCTCAGTTGATCAGAGACATACAGACTGAAAAAGAAACATGGAAAGGGGGTACAAGCAAAACCATAGGAGCAAATCAAATATCAATCAAGCCATCGCTAAGCATTATGCTTCTAGGTGTGATTTTTTTTTTAATGTAGCTTCTAGATGTGAATGCCAGTGCCATTTGGGTAGTACCCTACCAAGCTGTTCAATGGATTCACAGGTCCAGTTGGGTATAATTTCAGTTTCGGGACTTTACTGATAGGACATGCTTTTGTTGTCGGATTGCTGCGTTGAAGCAAAGGTTCTAACTGTCCAGATGCCGCAGCTATCAGTCCTGTCAGCAGAGTGAATTGTTGATTCAGATGAGGCACTTAGGCAAGCTCAAAATGTGTAGCACTCTTATTAGCAAAGTGGATATCAGGAAAGAAAGAAAGAAAAAACTCGTGGTATTTTTGCAAAGTATGGTCATGTTACCTAAGAAAAGTGGAGATGGCTTTCCTGGTCTCGACTTGAATTCAGGATGGAATTGTGCACCAATGAAGAACTTGTGAGAGGGAAGTTCAATGATCTGCATCCAACAGAGCACCACTAAGTGATTGAGAATGTTTCTTATTAAGTTCCTAGAAAGTACATCCAAGTCTACAGCATCCGAGAAAATTTTCAAGCCTACCCCCATGCGTTTCCCACTTTCATCTTTGCCCACGAATTGAAGCCCGGCCCTCTCAAAGTCCGGGACCATATCAGGGTTCACCTGAAAGAAAAAAAAAAAATTGTCACTATGCAAAAAGATTAACAGTGGCATACATTACTCGATATGGCTAATACACAATTCAATCAGGGCACCTCGTATCTGTGGCGATGTCTTTCATCTACAGAGCTGGCATTGCCATACCTGAGATATATTTACATCAGTTATATTTCACCATATCAAGTGTACAATCATGCATTAGACTGAAGAATATGAGGATTAGTGTTTTCTTACAGCTTTGCAGACTTGCAGCCACTGACATGGAAGTAGGTTCTCCTAGATCCAAGCCTCATTGTCGCTCCCATTTGGGTTTTTGAGCCCTGTGGAAGTGTTGTCACAAGTTTACAGTTCAAAATGAATGGTTAATGAAGGGTAATAATACCAAGTAAGCATGTCAGTGAACATAACCTACCTCTGGCATGAAGATGACGCAGGGTGATGCTGTAGCTGGATCAAATTCCGTGCTATTTGCACCACGTAATTTCATCACTGAGCGGGCAAACTCAATCACTGCAATTTGCATTCCCAAGCAAATGCCGAGATAAGGAACATTGTTCTCACGTGCATATTTTGCGGCAAGAATTTTGCCCTGGACTCCCCTATCCCCAAATCCTCCAGGAACGAGTACACCATCTGCACCCTGAGGTGGAATTCCGTGAGACGGCTGTACAGAAGTACATGATTTTCAAGAATTGCATCATGCTACCATTTGATGTAGGCACTTACCTTCAGCAATTTCCATGCTTTTTTATGGGCTTCAGGGGTCTACACAAAACAATACATCTCGAAAGCATAAGCAAAAACTCCATTGAGGATTATAACTGATTCAGTGCCCATGATAAAACTGACCTCTTTAGCTGAAGAATCTTCAAGATCGCAGGCAGGAACCCACTCGACTACAAGTTTTCTTTCCATAGCAACTGATGCATGCAAAAGAGCCTGGAATAAGGTAAATTTCGAAAAGTTAGTCAGCAGGAAGAATAAAATGGTTCTGCTAGCAAGAAAGAGTATTCCTGGCACAAATCCAATGAATAAAGAGCAACTGCAATTCTAATAAGCTTCAAACAGAAAACAAGCTTCTCATTTATAGTGCCACCTATTTCCTCCTTTTTTTCTCGAATACGCAAAAGACTTGCGCATCTTTGTATTTAAGAAGAGTTTTTACACCACGCCTGAGCGCGTTTTGGGAGGGTGAGATTTACAATAAGCACTGCCTCCCCTACTGGATTACACATGACGATTACTCGCGGACTATTTCCTCCTAGTTTGGTCATGTTTTCATTATTGAAGTTCAAATAGTAGTAATGTCACCTTTATGACAGACAGGTAGGAATCTGACAGGCCAGTGTATTTTCCAACCATGGCAATCTTGACCTGAAAAGTTAATGCAATCGTGTTTGATTTAACCGTTTGCCCAAAAACATAAGGGCCAATATTTTAGCCCGTCACTCCTGGAAACGATAAGAAGAATGATCATTGAAACCTACCGGAGTCTTCAATTTGTCTAACTTGGTGGCTCTTTTAGTCCACTTCGCTAACTCAGGTTCCCGAGGTACTTTTCCATCACTGCATACATAGCGGTAACAAAAAGTGAACATATGAGTGCTCCTTCAATTTTCAGACTACTATATGGACAAATGTTATGATCATGCAAAAGTACATACTACTTAAGCTCTAAAACTTTCAGAATAGCTTCATGGGCCTTCTGGTCCTATAAAAAAGTTCCATTGTGGATGGTTAAATAAGATGCGAGTTTCGAATTTATGGTAAACATTCCATCCAAAAAGAAATACCCTACCCTTAGCAACAAGGGGATGTGCCAAATGTTTGTCACGTCATGGAGGTTCACTATATTTGAGATCTGCAACATAAGTTGCATTGTCAAGACAAGAGCAAGGGTAAAAACTCAAAAGAAGCCTTGTAATGGGAAGCATTATCATTACCGGAACATGACAAAATTGTGAAAGCTTGACCTTCACATGTTCCTCCAATGGCTACCGAAAACATAGAAATGACCATTAGTGATTCAGTTTTAAGCACTGACAAACAGTAAAATAAAGGCTTTGAAGAACTAGAAACCAGAGAAAGGTGACTGTATAGTGTACCTCAGTACTGCGACATGCTAAAACATCCGGTGCCAGCCCAAGTCCTCTAAGCCCTCGAACACTATGCTGTGTAGGCTTAGTTTTCTACACAAATGTAACAGCCTATCAATTATCTGAGCTTTTCTAATTTTAAAAGGTTTTGGGTGTTAGTGATGCAAAGTTTAGTTTTATTCAAGCTAAATTGCAATTATACGCAACCTACTGATAAATTTACCTGTTCACCGACTACATTTAGAACCGGAACAAGGCTGACATGAACGAGACAGAAGTTTCCAGGTCCTACAGCACAGGGTAAGAGTGAGCAGACTATAAAAAAACTGTTAAAGGAGTAAAGGACCAGGCCAAAAGGTAATGTTTCGTGCTCAGAAAAGAACTGCTGTTTTCTTACCGACACGGTATGAAAATTGACCTAATGCTTCAATGAAAGGCATGGACTCAATATCCCCTGCATCAAGAATGCCACTGTCGTTATGCGGCGAAAAGATTTTGTCCCCTGCACCGGCATACTTACACAACTATGGGAAAAATTAAGCAAAAATAAACTAATCTCGGTATTTGAACAGTGTAATGTTTTATATTTATGCAATAACAGAATTATTATCTTCACCTATAGTGCCCCCAAGTTCAATTACACAGACATCAGGAGGTCCTTCTTTGCCGTCAACTGGAATCATTGCAACGCGTTCAATCCAATCTTGTATTTCATCTGTAACATGTGGCACAACCTGATAGTGGAAATAAATACAGGTTCAGCCACATCTGTCAATAATGATGTTTTCATCACATGAAAACTCCCTACATACTGATCACCCACCTGGACGGTTTTTCCTAGGTAGTCACCTCTCCTTTCTTTGTTGATGACGGCCTGATTCGAGCATTACAAAGAAAACTGATGTTAAATTACAGATGGCAAAGCCGGCAGGTACAGTGGTGTCAAGTCCGAGAAGACTTGGACTATGCACAAACGACAGAGATCACATGATAATGTAGTAAATATAGTAACAATATTTTTTGTCCTGCTAACTTGCAACAGAAACATAACGGATAGCTCCAATGGAGTGTTTGTTTCAACTGTAGTTTCAGACCTAGTTACCTAGTTTACTTTTGCATCCCATATAAAATTTAGGTGGTCAATAGAAGAAAGATTATTTATCCACCAATTGCCAGAAACAGCCAACAGGGCATCAACTCCACAATTAATCCACCATGTGGCAGGCTGAATCTTTTTAGCTGCTTCCGACAACGGTGGCAGGCTAAAGGCCCGGATGATTCTGCACATGCATAATTGTACTGCAGTGGATCTTACGATGAAACGTAAAGTGACTCCATAAAGATTTGTGGGTTCCATGTGCATGCAGTCAATCAAACGCTCAATGACTTGCAGATAGCCACTGAATGCCGCAGGTTTGTTAATTCAAAGTAAAAAGGGGGAAAAACAACTTTCTCCTTTTTTTAGAAAAAATATAGGGAAGTATAAAAGCAAACTTTTGACTTGATAGCGCCATACTCCACAACAGTTTCTAATTGCACATGGATTAGGGCTCATCTTTCCAATTACCTGATAGATCTTTCCTGTGGTTATATTGTTGTCACGGGTCAATTTGATATCCAGAAAACGTTCGTAATTTCCAAGGTCCAAGTCCACCTTCAAGAAAAATAAAAGGAAGGGCCTATAAGCCGGAAAGATATATCCACATAGTACCCATTGTAGTAGAGCCACTGAAGACTATGTCAGCGGAGAGAGGTCATCCATGATGCTACCAACAACAGTGTTTTTTCTGTTAAGAGAGGGACACAGAAGGATATGCAGGATCAGCTTGTATTTAGTTACCTCTCCACCATCGTCCAGAACAAACACCTCCCCATGTTCGAATGGAGACATGGTTCCAGCATCAGTGTTGAGGTATGGATCTGCAGAGGGTAGCCACAGATGAACAGCCATAAGAAATTACGGACAGCAGGTAACCATAACTAACAAAATTGCTTTCTTAAACCCTTTACCAACTTTCAGTATATAGACAGAAACCTTACAACTAAATTCTTCAATGAACTAATACGGAGCAGGAAAAAAAAAGGAATAAGTTCCCAACCACTTTGGAAATCCGTATGCATCAAATGAGGCAAAATGAATACCTTCAGGAAACGGCACCGAAATGGCGAAATATGTCAAAAGAAATTTAATGCTTGAGGTGACAAAATTGACCTAAACTACTGGGGATTCCGTCACTTTGAAGGAACTAAGATCGCGACACCAAGTTGCGATCCTGATTCTTTCATTAAAACAACTAGTACTCAACATCCAAAAAGAATGCTGTTAAACACTTGATTTACCAAAGAACTGACAAAAGCATCCAAACGACTGCAGCTCACTGCTCACTGAAGCTTATTAGCATAATATGTGTACAGATGAAGTAACAGAGTCAGGCCTACAAGGCTCAAACAACAACAATGACTCAATGAGCAAAAGCTCCCTGCACGCTCAGAAAATAATTGCAAAAGCTTCCGACAAACTTGACAGTAGGAATCTGAATCTCTCATTTGACAGTATGTTTGGTTCAACGAGTTTCAAAGAGTTCAAAAGCTGCGCCATTGCTGCAGGAAACCGGGCGTCTGAGGCAGTTGAACTAAATTTGAGAACGCATTTCATTTCTGCTTACTTAACTAAGACGGCCACGAACAGAACAAACAACCAAGCGCATTCAGACGAGGGACGGGGAGGGGTTGCCACGCGGCCATCGCACGCCCCGCCCAGACGGGCAGACAGCTCTGTGATATCCGGAAAATGCTGCCTCCTTTGCCCCAAACAGCACTTGTCGCACAGCCGAAGCGACAAAAAGGGGGCGCGTCCGGGCCTGGGCTCCGCTGGGCTCTGGGCTAATAACCCAGCCAAGCAAAGAGACGGCAGAACAAGATCACGCAGACCCGGTTTAAAATCCCAAACCTTTTCCACCGAAAAATCCGCCCTTTTTCCCGGATTCTCCGCCGGATGAAGCTGTTTGTTTTCTTTTCGCGCGAAAACGCCAAATCCACTCCCGCCAAAACGAAAACAAATCGTCCGGAAGCGAAAGGGGCGGGGAGGAAGGGAAAGAATTGGCTACCGATCTTGATGGTGGTAACGCGGAGGCCGCAGGACTTGAGCACGACGCCGATGCTGCTGGCCGTCACGCCCTTGCCGAGGCCGCTCACCACACCTCCGGTCACCAGCACGTACTTCATGGCCGCTCCCCTTTCGCCGACGACGGTCCTAGGCTCTGCTCCTGTCATCCTGTGCAGTGCAGGAGCAGGACAAGGTTGGAGCAACCGAGCAAGACTGCACTACTCACTAGGCTAGTGTGGTGGTGCCAGGGGGCTGCTGCCTGCTGGGCAGAGTTAGAAGTTTTTAGTCTGGAAATGGAGGGGGAGACGAGGGGGGTTAAATAGAACCTCAGGCTTAGGGGAGGGCTGGCACTTCCCCCAGAACCCCAGCCACGCTCACATGTAATTATATAAAAATAATGGTACTATAATAGTAATACAACGAAGAAGAGATATACATATCCTTTCAAAAGAAAGAAGGGATATAGATTTTCTTTTTTAGCAATAAGAAGAGGATATAGAGATATAATATTTATTTATTTTTGGTGGGAGCATTTTTGGTTGCCGGGAACTAATTGGTTGAAGCCCAGGTGGCCGGTGGGAAGGAGTTACCGTGTCTGATTGTGGTCTGCTACAGACTGTTACAAGAAGCACCCAACCTAGAGACGCTGAGAAAGTGACGGCTCAGCCTCAGAGTGGATCGTGTGACTGGAAGGGTAGAAGCAGTAGCCTTAGAGAGTTAGGATGGTAAGATATATAAAATATAGATATATATCGTATTTCTTTATATAGATACAGATTATAGATAGATATAGATACATACTAAAACTAAACAAGATATAGTTATAGATATATATACAGTCTGTTTTAGGTTGATATAGAAACATACACAAATATATAGATATAGATACAGATATAGATATAGAGTAAAATAGAACAAACTCGATCAAATGTTTCCAGTTGAGACTTGAGTGAGTAACCATATCCAAGGTGCTCCTAAATCATATGACAACAAATTAAAGGTTTTATTAATGGCACTCTTCTCAATACAAATCTTTATTGGTCCTCAAAAAAATAGAAAAACTAACGTGTGGTCAACCTTTTTTTATTTCGTGTTCTTACACAGTTATAGTACATTTCTAAAAAAATAAACTAAACCTATTAATCTGCACATGATTTTATAACACAACAACTGGTGCCATATTAATTTAAAAAAAATACAACACATATTTAGGTAATATTGTTTTTTTTTCATATGGGTCAAGAATGTGTATATGTAGTGCAGTAGTATATAGATGCAGGAAGCACAACCTTCTAACCTAAAAAGGGCTAATCCTTGTGCTATTTTCAGCGAAATATGGAGCCACTAATGGTTGCAGCATACTGTGTAGAGTAGTACGGTAACCCCAAGCATGTCCTTGCCGTTAGTGATATGTCCTGATTAGCCAGGTTCGTAGACTTTTCTTGACTCTGCGAAGAGAATCTCGTACCTTTCCATCAAGGCCTCAATGGATATCTTACTCTAGGGGTTGGTTTTTTTTTTCTTTACATGTGTCATTGTGTCAAACAATAATAATTCTTGCAAGGAGGTAGATGTGTTCATACTGGTTTTTTGAATGTGTAACCAAATTCTTTTGGAAGACTTGTACTCCTTTTGCAAAGGACGTACTTCGAACCATACATAGTAAGGAGGTCTGGATTATGAGGCAACCGTTAAGATAGAACAAAGACAGTAGTTTTCAGGTTTGTAGTCTTGTACATGTTTGTCTGTCTTGATGTTGGTTTCGGGTGTGCATACTGCTGAAGACATAGAGTACGTTTCTAGCTATGTGTTGTAAGATTATTCAGCTTATCAAGGGTGAACGGTAACCCTTGTACTCCGGTCACAAATTTCTCGCCACACAGAAATAGGTGCGGTTTAACCTATATATGATCTTTGGACAACTCACTAAATATGAAGAATCACAACCACTCTGTGGTTTTTTTAAATGTTATATCACACAGTAATGTTTTGCTTTAGTCAGCATGTTGCATGTATTGTTCACAGTGAAAACGTGTCATATAAGGATATACTAAGAACTAACAAACCTCGAGCCTTTTGTATGATATATAAAGTATGAGTATAGCTAGTACTCCCTCAGTCCGGAGACCCAGATTCGAGCCCCACAACCTCATAATTAAAAAGCAAGAGTGCCGTCTGCTCCTTCCTGTCGAGTTTTTTTTATGTCTCTCTAGCTTTTCTAGGTTTATTGTTTTGACTATGTAACTAGAAATAAATTATGTCTTGGTGTATCTAGAAGAGCTAGAACATTTTATAATTTGGAATAGAAGTTTTTTTTTGCTATTGGAATGTCATGTAGAATAATCTAACATTTTTTTAAAAAAAAATCTTATGCAATATTCTTCATCATGTGCCATTTTGTAATAACTTATTATAAGTGGGCCTAGCCTTGGACTCTAGTCCAGGCTAATTTTAAAAATAACAAGAGATCATGTGCATAATATCATCAAAGTGATATTCTTCTAGAACATATGCATTTGGTTAGTCTAATGTGAACAGATTAGGCTAGTCGGTCTTATGTGAATGAGCAATTCTTTTTTTTTTTTTTGTTACAGACATATCATCCATGGTATGCGTTTTGCTCGTTAATATATAAATTTGTCTGTGGTTCTAGCTAGTAGGGAATCAAATGCCTACGACAAAAATTGCATATAAATAATTTTTACCGATATTCAACTCGTATCCTTTCTAAGGCCAAATGCAGCGGCTTTATTTCCACAAGAGAACATGATTCCAGTGGAAGAAAAAATTTAAAAGGATTGCGTTAAAAAAAATTAAAAGGAGATACCATTTCAAGCACCATCGTTGATTGATCATTAACCGTTAGTTTCAGCTCCTTCGCTGCTGCCTAACCCGAAACATATGCCGACTTGGAGTCGTGGTCATTGTTGTCAAAAACAAACTAGTCGTAGACTGTGGGGTTTCACTTGTGATTACCTCTTTTCCCTTCCGATTTGCACTGAAGATCGAATCTTTTGCACTCCTATCCCTTTCTGCCAGCACTTTTACAGCTCCTGATTTTGCTTCAACGCTACTTTTCCAGCGCGCACATCTTTTTTCCGGCTCCACATTGTAATGGTCATCAGGAAAGGACGTTAACGATGAAGCCCCCTGTCATTCAAAAACAACAAATCAGAGCCTAATCTGTCGAGTTTTACGTGTGATGTTAGTACACATCAACGTGTGTGTGATTAGCCGAGAAGAAAAGTGAGATGTCAAGTCACAGTGGGTTATAGGAGATATCTAATTTCCGGCGTTATGATAGATTCACTAATAATAAGAATACTATTGCAGCAATCCAAAATTCTTTTTTTTTAGGTAATAGAGCTTTCATTAATCACAAAACAATGAAGTCTACTTAGAGAACAACGAAGACTTCATCGTTTTCTTAGTACGAGTAATGAAAGCTCTACTCTCTCCGTTTCAAATTATAAGTCATTCAAAGAATCATAGAGAGTCAAAGTTTTTCAAGTTTGACCAAATTTATATAATAAAATAATAATATTTGTGATGCCAACTAACTAAGTACCGTTGGATTCTTCATTACTTATATTTTTCATCATATACATATTTGATATCACAAATCATTATATTTTTCTCTAAAATTTTGGTCAAACTTGACGGACTTTGATTTTCCAAGATTCTTGAAATGACTTAGGGAAGAAGTATTCCCTAAAAAGACTATATATAGAAATGTTTGGGTACAAATACACTGTATATCCTTCGCCAAAACACACACACACACACACAAAGGATAAAAAAGAAGCTGCGGTTGGCCAGTTGTGCCAAATTTCCCAAAAGATCCACTTTTCGTGCCAAATCATTATATTAAGAGATTAGAACACCAATGATTGCTAGCTTTGTATATTTTTGTTACAGTTCGTAATGATCAGCTACCTGGGGCAGCCAAATGGTAGCAGCAGATGGAACACACAGCAGCAACAAAAAAAAAGCAAGCAAAAATGTAAATGTGTTCTTCTGCTTTATTTTCCCTTTTGCAGATCCGATCCGCATCTCAACTGATAATATATAATTACCACGGGAGTAGATTCTTGCACTCTAAGTAAAGCGGGACTCCTGGTAGTTATGGTTTAAGTGAAGGGATCAGAAAAGTGAAATTTTAAACTTGGCGCCAAAGGCAAACTGACAGCGTTGATTAACCTAACTCACTGGATTTGGGTGAGATCTTGATACTTAATCGATACAGATCGTAGTTTATGCTGCATTCTTTTTTCTCGTCACTTTCCGCCGCAGACTCTATTGACACTTTTTTCTGTTTACTAATAAAAAAAATGAAAGGATGCAAAGTTATGCAGCTGTTATATGGTTCACGTTGCTGCCCGTCAAATTTTGCTCTTGCACAGGTTAGAAGTTTCTTAAGCATTTGATATTTACATCTAATAAAAAATACTTATATTTTCACACTCTCTTATGTGTCCATTTTCTAACAAATACACATACATATACTGTCTTCCAGTTGTCTTATAGATACTACCCCTCTCGTCCAGTTTATGAGACGCAATTTGGCATTTTATTAAGTTATACTTTGACTATTATTTATTTTGTACTATATTATTTATGTATAAGTTTACAATTATTGGATATTATATTTAATTATAGATCTAAGCTTATCAATTTTCTACTAGAATAGTTACAAACTATTGATAAAAAAATTAACATTTTTAAAACATATAGAGGATAATTTATGGTTATTCAAACATTTTATAACAACTTATGTTGGTAACTTAGATATAGATTTGAGGTTGGAGAATATTGCATTTTACATTTTAAAAATGATAGAAGTGGTAATTTAGTGTGTATTTAGGGGGGGGGGGGGGGTTTTTAGATTATATTGGTGGGGGATTATTATTTAATTTAAA
>JAKNSH010408835.1:0-25318 GCA_027790015.1 Cymbopogon flexuosus
ACACACGATTCCATAAGCAGCGAAATTCGTTTCTCAGACAAAAGTGCCTCTCATCAGCAATTTTCTGAGCACCAATATGATGCTATACAGCCATATTCTTATTCTCTGGGTGATGCAAAACTTAGAACATTTGGAACGTATCAACGCACGACAGGCCGGGTCAACCTAGCGCTGAACCTCAGTCAACTTCATCTCAGCTCACCACCGTATTGCCTAGGAGGCTAGGACTCTCGTGTACACTCACTGTAGCTTAGGAGTGGCCCCACTTTGCCTTGATGAGGCAGTAGTCTCTTCTCAATCAGGGGAGCGTATTGGTTACGCCTCTGGGGCCAGTTGCGGCGTGACGAGCAAGCTAAGGACGCCCTCTCCATGATGAGCAAAAGAATAGAGATCATTGCTTTAGAAATTGCAAATAAGGGGTGGAAGCAGTTTTTTCGTTTGCTTTAGCGTCCTTTTCTTTTTGCAAAGACCTTTTGGCTTGCTCTTTTTGAGACGTACCCGTTGTAATAATTGACTGTGTACATCTTTGGGTGTAGAGGCCGGATGTTTTTATCCATTATCTAAAAAAAATCTAACACAAGCAGCTATACGGAGCTTGCCATCATGACCTACTTCGGCAATAACAAGTTTCCTGATGCTTTCCATTCTTAGCAAGCACTACATTATATGTAATATGAGACAAGAGGTGCGACGCAATTCCCGAGCAGAGAGTAGACCTACTGTTGGTTGGGTTATTGGTGGCTTGAGAAGGCATATATATGGCGGTGAAGCACATGAAGAATCAAGGTAGTGATGATGATGTAATGCCCGATCGAGCTGGTTATAATGCAGAAAGTGGGTGGCAAAGGACGGACAATTAAATGTAGTGCATGATTTGGCTATGAATGGATCGTATGTGAAACACAAACTATAAGGTTAAACTATATGGTTAGTTAGCAGCTCAAATTCATCATTTGTGTTTTAGTCTGTATACAAAAGTTGGCACTGCATCATATTGTCAAGAGAGTGATAAGTTACCCCACCCGTTGGACCGTCCCTATGGTCAAATTTTCTTGTTAATAATAAGAAATCTTTGAAATGTGGACTAAACACAATGGTATAACTAGTTACATTTGCCTTTTCACATCCCTCGCAGTATTCATTCTAATTCTAGTTACATTGCATAACGAGCTATGCCACAATCATTCCTTGCGCATGAGGTAGTGCAGTTTCTTCACAGCTGACCATCGTATTCCCCAGTAATCTCGTGTACACTCATTTTAGATTGGGAATGGCCCCACCTCACCTTGGTCAGCTTGGCCCGATTCCCAGCACTTGCAATCAGAAATTTGCTGATGCTTCCCATTCTTAGCAAAGCACGTTTGTAATATGCAAAGAAGTGTAACCCAATAGCAGAGTAGATAGTAAACAACCCATTGCTCATGGTAAGGGATCGAGCTATATATCCTAGTTGGTTGGGTTGGTGGCTTGAGAAGGCGTATATATGGTGGTAAAGCAGCAAAAGGAATCAAGGTAGCCTGATCTTGATAGTGATTTGACCCGAACGGTAGGGGAGGCCCCTACCTATTTTTTCTTTACTTTTCAATTAAATGAAAAGAATGAGTATATACAAGAGTTACAAGACCTTCGAAGGCAAAACGCTGCGGTTTGCCCGCTGCGGTAAAGGCAAAACACCCGTCATGGTTAAGCAATCTGTACTAGTGTTCAGGTCAAAAAAGAAAACAACAAAAAATAGCTAAAGCTATCCCTTCAGGCATTAAAGGACATTTACTCGGCTTACCCTTGATACAAACCATGCCTAGCTCTTTCTTGAAATGGTTCTTCCAAGCATCCAAACTTCTAATGCCATTGTCAAAGATAATCTTGTTCCTCGTACACCATAACCTCCAACAGGCAGTAATCATAATTTCTCTAAAGATTGGGTTGGTAGTAACCATAATTTCCTGATAGTGATAGAAATGTAGTGCCCGAGCTGGTAGTAATGTAGTGCTCGAGCATTGGTTGTAAAAGTGAGGGTGGCAACTAATGGATAAGATTGGTGGTGGCTAGGTGACTGGTGATGAAGTGGCAGTTGTTGCCTTCATCACCTTGCAAATATGACTAGCACTGATAGCTCTACGTGATTTCCTTTTGGACATCATCACTCTAGAATCATGTGACTTGTGCACTTTGTGATATACTTGTATATTTAGGTCAAACCAAAACGGTGAGACACGACCTCGAGGTAAATGGAAAATTCAACGAAAATGGGAGCGTTTAAATGGTGAGTACACGGGCTATTGTTTTGACCTGGACGAACAGTGCTTGGAACATCACATGTAGGCTCGCTTGGCACGGCTTCATTTCGGTTTCTTATGGCTCTTGTTGTCGAGACGTGACAAACCGTCATCTTGAAAAATGATTCCTTGCAAACCAGAGAAGCTCTGGATAGTTGGATCTGCAAGAAAGGAGCTTGTTCCTGCTCCTGTTCATAAGTTTGAGACAAATTATTACAGAACTGCTACTCAAGTCTTTTTTGTCAAAAAAATTTAAAATGATTTGAGCTTTTTTTAGGGAACAAAATACTTTTCTCCTGCTCAGTAAAGAAAGCTGCCTAAAAAAGGATTCTGCATCTGGCGTTCCATTGTGCTGCAGCCCACAAGAATCGCAATGGAAAAGAATGTGTGAATCCATCGCGGTCAACGCTAGTGGCTGTGAGTTGATACTTGATACTACGTGTGCCAGGAGTGGCGGCCACCATTACTCTGGGCCTCTGGCCATAATCTATTTGCTCGCTCTGTGACACAACCTCTGGGCATTATACCAAAAGATTGCAGTAAACACAACCGCAGCACGCTACGGTTCACAGGCTGATGTATTTTTGCCCCTACTTGCGGAAAGTAAAATTCATGTAGACATAGTTTATTGATTCATTCTAAGAAGGTGCAATAGTGAAATTCCTGTGCGAAATATTGGGTTTCGTTGGCAGCTAGGATTCATCATTTGCGTTATAGTCTACTTATAAACTGGCACTCCATTCTCTCTATTTATTTTGTGGCTTTGTGCGTGCCATTGCAAAGAGAAAGATAGAGACGATGGATAGGTTATCCCATCAACTGCACCGTCCCTTTATGGTTCAATATTCCTGTGCAGAGGCCGCTCCCAAGATCCAAATCGGCATCAGTAGTTGTTTTGGCAGGCCTCAGAATTGCTTATGAAGTTATGAATCCTGAAATCGGCATCAGTAGTTGTTTTGGCGAGCTCGCGATTTTGTTGTCAAACCCATTGTCAATGTGCTAGTTTTGATTTTATTTTATTTTTGTTCAATAGTTTTTTACATTCACGTACTGATCGGATACACAGAAAATAGATTTTGATTGCACCACGGCGGCGTGTGCCACCGAAGATGACTGGAGATGCCGATGCGGAGCCGACTCAGCAAAGCCGTAGGTACACGAGGAGCATAGGTGCTAGCCAGCTTGGTGCTCCAGAGGAGCCATTCCTTCCGCAGCACTAGCCACTTGCCAGTAACCGATGCCGGGGTCACACGGATGAAGGCATGGACCTAACGTCCACCCGGCTTTCTTCCGCTATAGGACACTGTTCGCCATTGACCATGTGTTTCACAAAATGGTATCCACCACTCACATGCCTTAGCCATCTGATATAGACTCAAAGGCTGTTGATTTACATGCTGATTCCTCTCACTCCTAGCTCTATTGACACTGTTGGAGATAGTAACCTGGAGGGATCGAACTCATGCCAAATGTCTGAGATTTTTTTTCGTTGAGCCAAATGTCTGAGGATTGTGGGTGGTGGTGGATGCAAATTGGGGTTGTCTTATAAGGGACTAGATGTGGCAAGGGCTGGTTTGTAGTGCAGCAAGGGAAATCAATGAAAATCTCATAATTAAAGTGGGGTGGGTCGGGAGATGATTCCGATTCATTTATTAAAAATACAAAGCAATAAACTAGATGGCGTACTCACGTACAGTAGAATGTCCTTTGTTAATCAAATCGTAGTACCTGTTCCCCATAAAACAGAGATAGGGTGATTTTGGTTGAGCCAAGGGGGTCTTCATCACTTTGTCCCTAAGTTATAACTATTGTAAAAATTTAAAGTACAACTTACGCAACCTATCTTGTTCTTTTTTAAACGTCTAATAAAACACCACCTAATTGCCATAACTGCGGTCTGGCAATTTGCTAGTCCATTTATATTTTGAACTTCTTTATCCGGTTCTTGTCTATATTCTTTTGACTTTTAACCTAAATAAATGTGTCTTGAGCGTTAATTCGACACCAACTCGTATACTAAAAAAACTGTGTTTAAAGCATCCTTATATACAGTTCACCTCTTTAATCTTGACATTCATTTAACTTTGCAACATTACGTTAATAATAATGCAAGTATCTGAATATGCTCACCAATTTGGGCTTTGACTGGATTTTAATAATAAAACTCTAAGTACGTCTAAAGCATGTTTGGATAAGATTTGGATACACGACTAGACAAAAATAGTGGTGTTAAAATGAACGCACTAATTGGGATAACTAACCAAACATGCTCAAAATAAAGTGCATGCTATCTTTGGCTAGACTATCAAATATTTCTATGCTCGCTTATGGTTGCAACATTTTGAAATGTTCTTGAAGTCCATTTGTCAACGTGCACAGTCCATTTATGGAAGAAATATGAAACCAATAAGAGGGCTAGGTACAGCCATCATAAGAAAGGACGACGTCATGGAGGCAAAATGCCGTGGTGGCCTAGAGAAGATTAGTAAATTTAAAGGACCACTCCGAGGGACCAGGTGGGATTCAGCATCAGAGCGATCTGTGGAGTACATAGATGGGAGCACTTCGAGGATATTTGCATCGCCCAAACACAGAAAATACTTTCTGTGTATTTTCCACTTCTGCGCCTATGCTTTCCATTCTGGGCGATGAAATGGAGAGAACCAGTCCTATGTGGTGCTTTTTGCATATAGCTAGCTGATATAGGCGCCAAGCAGGCACATGTGTCGATTATCTTGCCGATTCCTCTCACTCCTAGCTTGATATATGCATTGTTCTATGACACAGCTGGAGACAATAATATTACCCCAGAGGATGGATCGAGCTAAGGTTTACCAAATGCCTGAGGTTGGGGTTGTTTTATAACGGCTTGAGACCCGAAGAATTAACTAGATGGAATATATAGCCATGTACTGTAGAGTGTAGCTGAATATATTAATGTTCCACCTTTTTTTTTTTATGAAACAGGTGGGGTTTGCACCCCCTACTGGAATTTATTAATGTTCTACCTCTGGGGGACCTTCTAGGTAACTTGCAAATTTTTAACTCAATTTTTCAATATATATATATTTCAATATGTATATATAGAACCACAAATATACTCTCATGCCAGAACGTGTTAGCAAAATTTTGATAAAACAAAGTTCACAATATGAAATTAAAACACAGCGCAAAAATTTACCCATTTTATATACAAGAAAGCACTAGCTGATGATTATGCTTAAAACCCAAACATATTGCCTAAAGAGAGACTCTCGCCAGTTCTATGTTAACATTGGCAATCAGTGGCGGATCCACGGGTGGGGCTGGGGGTGCTGCAGCCCCACCCGTGAACCTCACATATCCATATGATTAATGTAAAATTAGCTATAAATCATCCTTACTTAGTCTTTTGTCGTGTGTAAATCTGTATGTCACAATGCATTGCACGTATATTTTACCCACTCTATATTAGTTGCCTATTCTTAGTCATAGAAATTGTCCACTCCATGTATAAATCGTTGCTTAGATCTTCATTGTCAACCAAAATTTTTATTACTTAGCCCCACCATTGATCCCATTCTGGATCCGCCACTGTTGGCAATGGTATTAATACTAGCCAAAACCCACCATGGCTGTTATTAATACTAGCCAGTTCTATGTTAACATTGACGTTATATGACGAACTGAAACTTGTTCGCAGTGAATGCTAAACCTCTGTATGTCAAACATCTTCTTTGATTAAACAAGTCCGTGAATTGTGCAGGTAGACCATGAGAACTGAATTAGTGAATTGTGCGAGTAGACCGTGAGAACTAATACAGTGGTGCAATTTGTTGGTCTATGCTCATCATCCCTATATGCAAACGTATAAAATGAAAACAAAGGAAGAACATAGTGACGTTGGCCAGGAGATGAACGTGTCAACGAGGAGCTGATCTCCTGTACACTGCAGCAAAGCCTCATGCCGCCGCGCGCTGCACACAGAGCCCCGCTCGCGAACCTGCCGGTCCAAAGTGGGAGCCATAAAAGGCTAGTGAACAAGATGAAGTAGCTCTTGGACTGGCCGCCTGCGGCGCACACGTCGTGGTCCTACAGATGGGAATTTGAATGGCATATATAGCGGTGTTTGCGACACAGCTGGTGGTCATTGTTGGCACGAAAAGATGAAGTGACGTAGGACACGGAGCCGACACAGCGGAGCCGTACATACAGGAGCAGCCTACTTCCTCTGTCCCAAAATGCTGGTCATCCAAGCATCGAACAAAAGTTTCAAAATAGATATCGTTTTAGCTGGAGTAGCTCTGGTCATCTAGCATAAGGGTAGTCACAATGCAAGACTCTACCATAGAGTCCAAGACTATTTATTATCCTTCTATTTATGATATTTGCTGATGTGGCACTAGATTTATTGAAGAGAGAGGAAGAAAAAGCAAGACTCCAAGTCTTATTTAGACTCCAAGTCTACAGTGTTCGAGTTAATAAATAGGTTTAGACTCTATCATAGAGTCTACATTGTGAATGCCCTAAGTAATCATTAATTTGTAGGGGTGTCGTGGTCTTTCAGCACATGCCTTGGTTTCTGGTTCGAATCCTAAAACGTTAAATATTCTGGGATGGAGGGAGTAGCGCGCTACGTGATGTAGAGGAGCCACCCCATGCGCAACGATTGATTTTGTTCGACTACACAGTGACAAGGCCGGGGATCACAAGGATGAAGGCATGGACTTAGCGTCCACGGTCCACCCAGTTTTCTTCTGCTATGGGATGTCGTTTGCCTTCCACACTGTGTTTCCCAAACAGTATCCACCTCTCACATGTAGTAGCCAGCTGATATAGGCTCAAAGAGCGCTCATGTGTCGATTGACTTGCTGATTTCTCTTACTCCTAGATCTATGGCACAGTGGGAGGTAGTAGTAACATAGAGAGTCGACTGAGCTCATGCCAAATGACTGAGGATTTCTTTTTGTGACTTCCAAATGACTGAGGATTGTGGGTGGAGGGAAGGTTGGAGTTGGAGCTGTTTTATATGGGCATGAGACCTGAGAGGGCTTTTGCCTGGAGATGATGTAATAGATAATAATTACTGATGGTCGGGCTAGATTGTAAATAAATGGAAATTTTAAAGTTGGAGGATAGGAGATGATTCCAATAATTCATTTATACAAAGTGAGAAACAAGATGGTTGAGCCACGTCCTGCAGAATGTCCTTTCTTAATCAAATCCCAATACATGTTTACTGTGTAGCATCATGACCGTGAGTTCGCAATATATACCAATGTGAGGAAAACATAGATAGGGTGATTTTAGTTAATGATACTGCAAATATGTAAATATGCTCACCAATTCTGACTTGAGTAAAAATATGGTGATGGATTTTAATAATAGAAATCTAAGTGCATCTAAAACATGTTTGGATGAGATTTAGGTACACAACTAGACAAAAATGGTCTTAAAATGAACACACTAATTGGATAACTAACGAAACATGCTCAAACTAAAGTTCATGCTACCTTCGGGCTGGACTATCAAATATTTCTATGCTCCCTTATGGTTGCACATTTTGAAAGGTTCTTGAAGTCCACTGATGAATGTGCACAGTCCATTCATGGAAGATTAGGAAACCAAGGCGTCAACCGTTGAGAAGGACAATGTCTTGGAGGCAATGCGATGGTGGCCTAGAGAAGATTAGTAAATGACCACTCAGAGAGACCAGGCGGGATCCGGCATCAGAGCGATCTCGATCTGTGGAGTACGTAAATGGGAGCACTCCGAGGGACATGAGCATGATTGCCCTAACCAAAAAGTAATTGCTGTGCAGTTTCCGCTTCTACACTTGTGCTCTCCATTCAGGGAGGTGAAATGTGGAGGAGCAATCCTATGGGGTGCCATTTGCCTTTCACTGTGTGCCGCCCAAATATTATACACGCATCATGTGCGGTATAGCGGTAGCTAGTGGATATTGGTCCGAAGCACACACATGTGTCGATTATCTTGCTGATGCCTCTCACTCCCTAGATTGATGCATAGTTCTACGACACCATTGAAGAGAGTAATAGTGACCTAGAAGATGGATCGAGCTCAGGTTTCCCAAATGCCTGAGGTTGGGATTTGTTTTATAAAGGCATGAGACCTGAGGCTGAGGCAGCCCTGTTGCCTGGAGATGATGTTATAAATAATGACTGAGAGGTTGTAGTGACGTGAGAGAAATCAATGGAAGTTTTGATAATTAAAATTGGTGGGTCGAAGATGATTCTGATTCATTTATTAAAGACACAGAGGAATTAACTGGATGGAATATATAGCGATGTACTGTAGAGTGTCGCTGAATATATCTGCCCTGGACCCCTACATTACACCAAGTAATGCTCCACCTTTGGACCATCCTAGGTAACTTGCAACAAATTGTTAACTCAACTGTTCACTATATATTTTAATATGTTTATATAGAACTACAAAGTATACTCCATGCCAGAACATGTTAGCAAAATTTTGACAAAACAAATAGTTCACAGTATGAAAACAACACAAAAATATACCCATTTTATATCCGTGATAATAGAACATTTCTCTTAGAAGGGCGGCCCTAGTGCAAGCGTAGAGCTTTATTGCCTGTGACTAAGAGGTCCAGGGTTCAATTAAGACCCAGCCTCTGCACATTTGTGCGGAAAAGGCTGTTGGCTAATTTCCCTTCCCCATACCCCGCAGTGCGGGAGCCTACGGCACTGGGTACGTCCTTCCTTCAATAGAACATTTCTCTGATGTGAGTTTAAAGATGGGTGAAGTTGCAACACATTTTGTTGCTAAGAGCATCTCCAACAAGACCCCTAAACCAGTCCCTATCCTATTTCTGAAGGTCGAGGGGCAAACAACTTAGGCACAAGTCCACTTCATATGAAACTGGTAGCCTGGTCAGTAGTTATGCAACCCTAAGATAAAGGTGGACTTTGTGTCCTCAGTCTTGGCCTACAGAATGATGCTTTTCTCCTGAAGAATCTCAATAAGTTTTACAACAGGAAGGACATTCCGTGGTCTCATTTGGCATGGCTCCACTCCACCAATGTTGCTATTTTGGCTTCGACTCTATGAACAACTCTTTGGTAGAGCTGAAGCTGTTTCGATAAATCGTTTGGCAAAAAAGCTCTATACGTAGAACTCCTTAAAACATGCTCTCACGTAACCCTTTTCAGGACCCTGCCACCAGAGGTGAAACCATTATTTTTTTTTCCTTGACCCTTCACATTACCAAAAGGGCTCCTTAGATGAATCCATTTGGTTTGCCCCATTTAACATAAAACACATCCAAACAGCTTCATGAGCCATTGGACAATTAGAGAAGCCATGCGAACGAGGCCTAATCTTCCAATGCCCGTCTCTATATGTCCTTAAATGTAACCGGTTCGCCTGCATAATTTTTTTCTGGCTTATATTGTTACAACATTTTGAAAGATTTTTGAAGTCCATTCGTCGATGTGCACAGACCATATAATACTTACCTGCGATATATTACGCACCATATGTTACATATTGTTACTGACACCCTACATAGGGGATTGGAATAATTAGAGTATATATGATTAAAGAAATTAGTTCCTGGTTCGGGAGCATGCTAAAAATGCTCTGGCACCCAAAGGTCAATTCTCATGAGGAGCAACGCAAGCCCAATGTTCAAGGCTTTGATGACTGACGGTTGCAACCAAATTAATGGACGAAAAAAAAAACCAAGACCTGCAGGAGGATCACATCCGTGAGGCACCCCAGAGAAGATTTGGAAGGGAAACTGGGGTGTCAGTGTGACCACACGTGGAATCCTACTACAGAGCAGGGCTATTATGCATATTATTGTAGATGTTGTTATTCTTTTTTTTTTTGACAAAAATAGATGCTGTTATTCAGCCAGTGCTTCCGCTCCTGTGTCTTCTCATTCATATTCAAGGAGGCCAAATGCAGAGAAGTATCTCGGGGAACCATTTGCCTTGCCCACGCAAACATTGGCCATCAATCATGTGCAGTACCTAGCTGATATAGGAATCAAAGATACTCATCTATCAATTAACCTCCTGATTCCTCTCACTCCTAACTTGGTGGATGATTCTTTGACAGAGTTGTTGGAGACAGGGAACACTTTGGAGCTCAGGCTTAACAAATGTTTGTGTGGGTGTGTAGCAGCGGATGAAGGTTGTGGTTGTTATATAAGTGCATGGTGACCTGAGAAGGCAGGTTCCTTATAGAGATGGTGTTTTGAATAATAATAACCAAGGGTTGTACTGGAACAAGAGAAATCAATGAAAATATGAAAAAAAAAAAAAAGTTGGTAGGTGGAAGATGATTCTGAATCATTTACTAAGATACATAGCAAGTCAGAAATTAGGTGACATGGTTATGTACCGCAGAATTAATACAGATGAATACTTCACCAACAATAATTTTGTGTATGCAAATGCAATACATATTTTGCATGCAACATCTTGAGCCCAGCATATATACCATTGTAATTAAGCACAACAGGTTTCAGGACACAAGTGACTAAGCCAATAAGACTTCCTCCCACTGTCTCTAAGTTATAGGTATTTCTAAAATATTAATATGACTTAAGAAAAAGGGAGTGTCCATCCTTGTCCTTATTAAACTGGTAAAACAATTGGCCATTCCTGAAACAGGTATTCATCTTTGCCGATTTGTGTGTTTAATATCAGTTTTAAGATTTCTACAAATGGTTTTGGCCAATAGAGTGTCAGGGCTTCACAAGCGGTATTTTTACCAGGAAGAAATATTATGGAAGGAATACTGATTCTTTTATGAAATGGCAGTGAAGAAGGTACCAAAATCGGTGATCAGACTCAATAAACTACAGACATTGCTGCTCAGGTGAGTGTGTGGGCATGCCTGAACTGACATAACCTTTGTCACAAGCTTCTGGCACCTGTCGGTGAGCACATTATTTATGGACATCGATTGGTGGTAATATATATGTGGTCTCAACCAGCTGCATACTCTACGTGAGGGGAAAGCCAATAAAAGATTTAGCTCAAAATCTTGGTTACATGGCGCAACTAAGAAGCTTATCCCTAGCTAAATGCAAGGAAGTAGGAAGCCACACAAAACCAATAGGAGTCATAGACAAATTAAGCTGCAGACAAGCTAGGAATTGGTCGCACAATGCTTGGAAAGGAAGGCATCAGGATTCGTGTTTGTTGAGAGGCATATAGGACTAATCATACTATTGAGCCATTGCTAAAAGGTAGCACTACTGAAAAGGTTGATTTAAAGCTAGTAGCTGACTTATACCATTGCAGGTGCCCTTGCAAACACAGATGACAGCTAGCTAGGATCTACGATTTGCACCAAGAACAATCACGCACGGCAGATGCATGAAAGCAGAGCTCATGACAACAATGGACATGTATAGTTGCAAAGCGCTACAAGAACATACAGTATTTCCTCATCTTCAAGAGAAACACCAAATCTGTACTGTACGTGCTATATGTTGCTGTGAGGCCGAGGAGCACATATGATCGTTGTTCGAAGTTGGCACGGCTGGTGCAGAGCCCCTGTACGTGTACCTTGCCTGTATAGAAGAATTGGGTGTGCTAGTGGTAGCCAAATGGGTTGCAGGGTTGGTTGATTGTTTGTTTGAAAATTATGTTACCTGGCCACACGGTGTGCTAAATAAAACTGCTGGTTTGGACACAATGGTTCCGTCAAAATACATTGAAGAGCCAGCGACACGAATGTGCCAGACATATACTAATAGAGAAGATGCACTTAGAAGACAAAACCGAAAACAATCTCATGAAGGAGATAACAACAAACCCACCGTTAAAATAAACACAACCCACGAGCATCGAAAGTAACAGGCGATGCAAACTAGTATGGGGAGTAGCTTTCCACAGCGATGCCTCTAAAGAGGGGAATGACATCCGAAGATGTCATCAACGCCGAAACAAGAACCAAGGTTTTTCAATCAAACTCCTAAAGAGTGAGGGGCCTTACGACAATGCCTCCAACGAGGGATGTGCCACCAAAGGCGTCACACCATTGTCGGCCAAAGCCAAAGGGCCGAGTAGGGCCTTCGCGCGAAAACCCCTGACACCCAAGCCCAAACTAGTCACATTGAGGACGACCCAAACACTATGCAATGCCATCTATCTTTCTAATATTTTCCACCCATCAGGCCAACAAGACGAACTCATGTATCAGTTCAGTTGCTGATTCCTCTCGCTCCTAGCTTGATGCATGATTCTGTGAAAGAGTAGGAGACCATAACCAGGATAACAGATCGAGCTTAGGCTTGTCAAGAGTAGTATATGTTTGTGGGAGCCGGCGGATGAAGGCTGGGGTTTTTATATAAGGTCATGAGACCTGAGAGGGCGGTTGCCCCGTGATGATTTATTAAATAATAATAACTGAGGGGTTGTACTTCAATGGGTGAAATCCATAAAATGTAATAATTAAAGGTGGTGGGTGGGAGAGGATTGTGATTATTTATTTACTCAAGACACATCTCTAACTCTACCTAATAATAAAACAAACAAATTACATGTTGCCCCTCTAATCTGTCTGCCACCTCCTAATCTGTCTTGCATCCGACGCAAACAAAGACATGAAGGAAGGAAACTGGAGTTCAGGTACAACGTACAATACGATTTTGGAAGACAAAAAATTGACACGAGCCAAAATCCAAAGCCAAATTTTAGAAAGACAAGCAACTTATAAAATCAAACCATCCGTCCATCAATCGAACTGGAAGACTTTTGTCTCACCAAATCAAAATCGTTTCTTCTGCTGATCTCCACGACAATCACCGAAAATCAATAAAAAATCGATTCCATCCTCCATCCATACATGAATCGATCTAAGGCAAAATTAGAGAGAATCGATTCGACAAAATCAGACGGAGTCGTGCCTCCAGGCCACCCCACGATTCAATCGAAGAAGAAATCTGAGAAACAAATCGGAAAAGAATTCAATCGGCAAAATCAAAAGAGGTGCCTCCTAGCGCCCGCACTACTGCCTCTGTGCTTGCCGGCCTGGGTGCCTGCACCGTTGCCTCCACAACCCGTGCCCACCAGTGTGCCTGCGCAGCCAGCTGCGCTTGGCTGAGCGAACACGGATACAGCCAACCGCAATGTCTGCCAAGTTCCGACCTATGCACTCACCGCTGCCTGTGCCCTTCTTCCAGACCAGAGCCGCACAACTGCCTACTCCCAGGGCAGCTGCAACATCTCCTCAAAGGGTTGAGCTTGTGCGGCTGCCGCCATCCCACGAGAATAGGGTTGGGGAGGACCAGCGACCAGAGGACGGCGGCGTGGAAGCAAAGAGAAGACAGAGTGACTGTTGATGGCTGTTAAATGCATATTTTTTTACCATCAACAAGGCATGTTTTTAATGGAAAATTCCACTTAGAAGCTAGGTATTTGGTTTATAACTAACATAATTCCACTTGTACATGAGTTTTACTTGGATGCAGGTAAAAATGCCAATATAGGTACAAATTGGACAAGATCAACGCATGGAGTAAAACAGGACAGCAACGGACCCAGGTGTGGGGGAGTCTGCTCCAACACCACGGCCCCCGCCCTAGCCAGGGCACTCGCCCTGGACCACGGCGCCCGCCCCCGGGGACTCCCACCACATCACCGATCCGCAACTTCGACTTGTCACGACTCCTAGACCGTCTATCAAGGTCGGTTTGATCGAGTGGTGACCGACTTAAGTGACTTGGATCCAATGACACACAGTCATCCACTTGTGGGCTCCCAACCGACTTTCCAACCATGCAAACCAACTTACCTGACATGCAACTGACATGGGAGAGCAGTCATAGCACCGTTTGATCGAGATGCAGTGGATCCAAGGGCGCCCGCCCCGCCTCGGGGGCTACTGACCTCCTGAGTACTATAAATACCCCCAGCTGTAATGCTTGAGAACAACAAGAAGAAGAGAAATAAAGCAAAAGTCAGTGATCAGTTGTTCCACTAGTAGTCCACTCTAGTAGCAAGGCTAGAAGTGAGAGTGAGAGTGAGAGTGAAGAGTCTGGAGCTCGGGAGAAATCTCTGGAAATCCCCCGATATAGCTCTTGTAATTCCATTGTGAGTACTCTTATTTGCATTATAATTCCTACTTTGGTATTTCCAATTCAGCACTTTCCTTTAAGCATTTACTTCAAGTACTTAGCTTATAGTTCTGTTGAGGTGTCAATTATATTCAACTTGGATAGTTTGTTTACAATTAGTGCAGGATCTTCGTCGCTAGTCGGTGCTTTAGTCTTATCACGAGATTAGAGTAGTAGCTTGTAGTGTACGCGATGTGCGTGGGCTATACATTACCTCGGATTGTGGCTAGTCCTCCGTAGGTGGTAGCAACAGGTGGTGATAGCCCTGTTTGCCTGTGTAGTCCCCCACGCTAGGATTAGTTCTTAAAGCTAGGGCTCGTGGTGCGTTGTGTATAAATATGGCAGATTTTAGCTTATTTTCTCTCCCAAATCACTACTAAACCTGCCGAAATCCGCCGGCTTTTCAACCTGCCGAACAGAACTAATATGGAAATACATAGAAATACATATATGTATACAACCTGACAGTGGGCCTAGACCCCGGCCCCAAAAGACGTAGAAAATATCATAGATCAGGTAGAAGAAGAATTCAATGGCATATTTTAGAATAAATGAATTGTAATGGCAGATTTCTAAGTCGAGAAGAAGAATTCAATGGCATATTTTAGAATAGATGAATTGTAATGGCAGATTTTCAAGTCGAAGAATTGTAATGGCATGAATCAAAATAACTCTTTGTTTTTCCTTCCCTAGGTTGAAGATAACTTCATTAGGCCGGCGGCCCAAACTATACTTATCAATGATGATCTATGGGAAGTTGTTGAATGGGCGTACAATTCTTCCTGTGTTCCAAACACGGCTATTGAATCTATATCTTCCTACATTCTTCTGTTTTTGTCATTGTATTCCTATCTCTTTTCTGCATTCTTACTGGTTCCTCTATCTTCTTTCTATTCCTTCGTTCTAAACAGGACTAATGATACACAGAAAAGAGAGAGAGGGAACAGATCTGATCCATAGCACAAATGACCATTTTAGCAAATTGAACCAACACTTCTTCATGGTACATTTTAGAGCAGCATAGTACAGACAGTTCATGGACGAAAGCAGGTGGACATAGCAGTTGAGCTCTGACTCAGCTAGTGGGCCCCACCACAAGACCCATGCCGATCTCCATTCTCCTCGTCGCATACGGCGCAAAACATATCCATCCACGTCCCCAGCTCACTGATAACGTGGAGGCAATGGAGCGCGGTTGCTCAGAGCGGCTTCCTGTGGTTGGAGGAAGCCATGAGTAGGACCATGGCGACGGTGAACATGAGCAGCATGCTGCCCAGCAGCGTGTACGTGCGGCGCGACGACCGGCGGTACTCGCCGAAGAGCACGACGCCCCAGAAGGTGCTGACGAGCGGCAGCGCCTGCACGGAGTCGGCGGCGGCGTACCCGGCCGCCTGCCCCGCCATGAACGTGAAGGCGTTGCCGAGCCCGCACACCATCCCCGCCAGCATCGCCAGCGCCCTGCCCTCGCCGCCGTCCCGGAGGTAGGCGGCCACGGTGGAGCTCGGCACGCCGACCATGGGACGGTACAGGAACCACACGTTGAGCGCCGCGCTGACGGCGAGGCAGGCCAGGGAGAAGTAGAAGTAGGCCGTGTACACCACCAGGTGCGGCTCGCCGGCGGGGAGCGCGTGCCACTGGTCGTTGGTCGCCAGGTTGAACGCCGGCGCGAACAGCGCGTAGAAGACCCCCGCGAACACCACGATCCCGAGGCCTAGCAGCGTGTGGGATCCCAGCACCTGCAGATGGGGGGATCAAGATTTGATTTTGGACGACATGACCAGATCGAATTGATGTTTTTTCTTTATCAGTGAATTGTGTTTGAAATTTTGTTGAGCCACCTACTTTGATTGATCTCTTCCCCTCCAGATCAACCAGGAACTCTGCAGTTCCTGCCTCTACTTTCTCCAGGGCCTGAGTAGGCTCTGCTGCATCTGGCATTGCTTCTTCTGGATCCTTTGGCATCTCTGCCAATAAAAATATTCAGATGAACAACAATTTTTTCAGACTAATACTGACAGAACTGTTTGGTTTGTTGATCCAACTGCTACCTTTATCAAGCAGGTGTTTGGTGAGATCCTCATCATCTGCACTGTTCTTCCTATGGAAAATTAATTGCAGAAACCACACTTTGTTCAGATACAGATGGCATACCAACATGTGTGTTTATGCGCTGAACATATTATTGTCGTAGCACTAAAACTATTTTGTAGTAAAATAATGCGAGAACCACATGCGCATGGACTGAAACAGAAAGTGGCAGAAAGCTGTACTACCTTGTGTTTTTGCTGTAGTTGGCCAAGGAGTTTGCCAGCTTTTCCTTGTTGTCGGCGTCATTGGAAGCGTGGACAAGTGACCCAAGGATTGCCGCAATCAGGAAGCAGCCGACGCCAGGAAACAGGATCTCCGCCTTGTTGATCCGGCCGTCGAGGAAATAGTTGAGCGTCGTCCCTGGAACACAAGTTTGAGTTCCATGACGATGATGAGTTGATGATATTCAGAGTTTCAGACTCTGAACAACTGAGTGGACAATCTTCAGACTCTGAACAATGTATATGTACTGTACCTATGACGACCTTGAGGCTTGAGGCCATGACTTCAGTGACAGAAAGACCAACGAACGCCCAGCCGTACTGCGTGGCCAGTGTCCCCAGGCTCAGGGTGACGCCGCCCGCCATCGCAAACAACACTGAAGGCCAGTTGTTCTGCAGCTGCAAGTGTTTGAAATGGAAGGAGATGCTTAATTAGCACAAAGACGACGATGTTCTTGCTGACAGACAGAACAAACAGAGTTTTCAGACATGCTTGTTTCGACTTCTTCAGGTATGTATGATGTACTGAAATGGATAACTGAATGTGTCCGAGTATTAACTGAAATGGAAAGTGAGCTAATACCTGATTGAGCTGGGTGAGGAAGTTAGGCGTCTCCGGCGTGTCGGGGCCCATCTGGCCGAAGGTGAGCGCGACGAGCACGGCGGCCAGGAAGTTGGTGACGGAGAAGTCGAGGAACGTGTGCTGCGGCAGCCGCCCACGGCGCTCCAGCACCGCCAGGACAACCGGCCAGGTGCCCAGGAGCACCAGCGCCACCGCCATCAGCCCGATGGCGCCGCTAATGTCCTTCACCAAGTACATCTCGGCGTCTGTTCAGTTATGTTCAGTTCTTGCAGACAGAAGACGGCAGGATCAATCAACAAACCTGCTCAAACAAAAAATTTGTCATCCACGCATTCACGCAAACACAAACGAAACGCAAAGCATAGAATTTTAGGATCATCCCATCCGTGAATAGGAGGACGTAGAGCTATACTCTAACGAATTCGTCCTAAACAATTCAAGTCAACTTGTGCAAGTTGTTAATATTGGACAGCTCTACTGTCCAAAAGACTAGAAGGACCTGCATAAGATTAGCTTCCCTTGTCAAATTAGCAGCATATTGTTTCTAGATCTAAGATCCTCCGAACACTGCCGGAAGAACAAAATATGTCAAGTTAAAATCTCTATACAAGCTGTGAAATGGACCACTCAATTGTCTGCCGTTTTGTCTGGGAAACTCTGAAACTGCTTAGGAAGACAGAAGGAGATAAATAGAGAAACCCTGAAACTCTGAATCGAAAAAATATATACGACTTCCAACTCACAAAGCAAGTATGACTATACAAATGCACAGTTACAAGCCTGCAACTCAAAAAAAAAAAAATGTGCATAATACAACACAGTATTGTAAGTGTAACACAGAGTATTTGTTTTTCAGAGATGATGTTCTGTTCTGTAAAAACCAATCTGAAGGGCTACATATGCATGTACACATCTAAAGACCTTCGATGGACCACAGCAAGTCAGAGATGCAGTCAGTCTGACACGACAAAGAGCATTTTTGCGCCAAAGAACTTAACCTCCAAAGAGGGAACATTCATCCAACATTGAAAACTATAAGAAATTCACAAAGCAAGCAAAGAACGTGATGAAACATCAGAACAAATGTTAAAGGGACGCCACATACCAAAAAAAAGGAAGGAAGAAATGGTTAGAAGAAGCCTTTGCAGCTTTGGTTTTTGAGCTCTCTGCAGCAAGCGTGGCGCCGGTGTATATGTAGGAGGCTAGGAGATGGCTACTAGAGTGGTGTGTGGATCCACTCTGGAAGGTTCATCAGTACTGGAGCTGGGACTGAGCGGATATGTGATGAGGAGAATGGAGATTGGGAGGGCGAGCTGGCGTGGGCCCCGCCACAGAGCCACTTTACCAACCGGGTGACGAGGAGGTGATTTTATTAGGTCCACCCGCATGTTTTTCTTTCTTTTTATTTTTGTAACCGAGAAGGGTCCACCTAACACCACTCAATTATAATAGCTGGTGATGCTAATCCCCATCATTTTTTTATGTTTCTTGTCAGATCTAATACCCACCGGTGATGCAAATGATTTGGCTGTATTACTAGGATAAATCACGTCAATATATATAACGGATACAGCTAGTTTAGAGTGCAGAATACATAGAAATCAAGTACAGCTGTCAGGCTGGAACAAAATTGATGGTTTCCGGTCTCTATATCTACATCTTAGACTAATAAAAACGGTAAATGTTGAGCGAGCAACAGTGAGCTCGGCCAGGCGACTCGGTGCGCGTCCCCGTTTTCCCATCACAGGTAAGGCAAGATAAAGCGACTTCGTCCTATAAAAATATAAATCTCATTTTACAAGGAGTCAAAAATCTTAAGTTTGTTTAAGTTTATAGAAGATATTATCTACAGTTAGATCTTTAATTAGGTTTATATATAAAAGTATACTAAATGATTAATTCAATGATACTTAGAACGCATCATAAGCATCAATACTTTTGTCATATATATTCGGTCAAAATTAAGAATCTTGGACTCCTCCAAAAAACAAGATTTTTCTCTTTTGAGATGGAGGAGTATATGAGAGACCAAAAACAAAGGAAGGCAAGAAAATGTAGGGAGTAGAAAGCAACAACTTGCATTGCGTGGTGGTTGGCAGAACCTTACAAAGGCAACTCTGATCTACTCTCACATGATGCGGCCGGATGTAACACCGCAAGAGAAGAATTTGGAGCATATATTCTCAAAAATCGCATATGGTGTCTGTAGATGCCATATATCGTTGCCACATATATATAGCTAGGACAAATGTAGGCCAGGGTGCAACGAAAATGACAGCCTCCAATGGTCGCAATTAATTTGCGTTACAAAGGATTGTTTGCTAGAACAGATCTTTTTTTTTTTTTGGTAGAAGGATATACAAAAACTAAATAACATCAATTATTAACTGCAGTTCTATTTTCCAATCCAATTCATTGCTCGTATATACTTAATTTATCATTCTGATCATCTGATGCACGAAGACTCTTGGGAGGTCAAAGCTGGATGCCACACGTCGGCAGCTGATGTGGGCAGGCATGCATGGCGGCCGGATCCGAGTCCGACCCTAACGTGGCGGCATCAAGGTAGAGCAAGGCACGCAATGAAGAAGATTACGTACCCGATCGGTGCCGGAGCGTTTATTGTTGTTGCGACGACGAGGAAGACCGTCGGCGGGTTTGCCGAAGCTCCAGTAGTAGTCGTCAGCCTGAGTTTGAGAATCTTGTTTCTACCTTAATCCCAAAAGAATATAATTCTAGTCTAACTAACACAAATTATCGTTTTTCTTAAGTTTTGACCTATTTTAATACAATGTTCATATATCTGTAAATAGAGTTACTATAGAAATATATATTATAGATAATCTGATGATATTTATTTCTGCAATATTATTATCCATATTAATACTATATATCTTGATTTAAGATTAAAATTAAAATATTTGACTTTTTTTGGAAGTAAAAGTGTTTTTTTTTTGAGAAAAACATGCTTTATTACCGCATTGCAAAATATAGAATCGAGTCATATAGTCAGACATATCGCTAGAACCATCGTGCAATGTGAACACAGCCATGGTGGACAAAGCACTGAACGATGCCGAGCTGCAGGTTGTCCATGGTTGCCCGACCAGCTCGTCGGAGCGAGCGTCCATATCATTGCTCTTGCTGACACCGTCATGTGCTAGTGCGAACCCAGTCATGGACAATGGGGCTATACCAATTTGCGTATGGGTATACACTGTCACTAATTAACGCGACACAGCTGATCTAGAAAGAAAGGCCGGGTTAACCGACGGGCCGGCTGGCTGTGCATGTATGTAGCCGACATTTTAGCCTCCAAATGCACATGGACATACTACAATAGCAGGAGTTGCATGTCATCTTCAGCATGCCCGGCCCACATGATGCATGGAGTAGGTTCCATCAAGATCAAGTTGTGTGCATACGTCCAATCTCCGTCGCCATCGCATTTGCAATTATTTTTCAAGTGTTGGAGCTAGCCGCGCGAAACGATTATGACGTTTGAGTGGACACGTATGTATGATTGTTTTCAGTCATGTCAAGGCTAGCTTCTTCTAAAAAAAGATAGAGAGGAGAGCTAGCTCTTTAAAATGCCGGGTAGAATATAGAGAAACATATAGAGAGATTTTGCTACAATAGCCCTCTAAATGAGAAGTGGGTTGGGGGCCAAGTGGGTTGAACCCAATCATGAGATGGATCCAATCCAACCTAGAAAAATAGGTCGAACCCAATCCAACCCATCTCAACCCCAAACCAAATACAACGTAAAAGGATTCAAACATGCGCATATTAGAGCCTAAGGGTGTGTTTAGTTACCCATGGAATGCAAAATACAAAATGCCCTTTTTTGGAATGATGAAATGAAAAGTGCCAAAATTTTTAGGGGTATGTTTAGTTGCATCCAAAATATAGAATGCAAACACTCTATCCAAATTTTTGCATGTTTTCGGCCTCCAAAGTACCAAATCCAAAATGTCAAAATCCCAACTTTTTGGTTCAACAGGCATTGCTCCGACGAATGCAGTCTTTCCGAATTGCTCGGCCGCCCGTTTGTAGCCCATTAACTCAGTGGCCATGGGTCAAAAACGTGCGAACCAAGGAACCTGAGTCTCCAGAGTTCTTCCACCCCACGCGGACACGTACTTCCCGTGCGCGGTGCGCCCCAGTTAGTAGCTGCCCCTCACGGTCCCTGCAGGTGGGTCCTGGACCAAAGGCTATATTACCCGCACGGCACACAAGTTCTCGCCTCATCAAAACACCAATCGTCGCCGCTGCTGCTGCCGTCGTCCGCCGCCCATCTAGGTTTTCCACCGCCATCGCCGTCGCAATCCGCTCTACACAGCGGCGCGTCCGCGCGTGTTCCTGCCGCCGTATGTGCGTCAGCCTCTTCGACAACCTGGACCGCCGGTACCGCACTCGTCTCAGCTCCCATGTCGTCGAGGACGACCGCGGGGTCCCGCGCCGCCCCTGGCGGCGGCGGCGGCGGAGGCCGGAAGAAGGCGCCGGCTAGTGGCGCGACGTCGGTGCCCAGGCACGTGAGGATGATCCAGGAGAAGCTGGCCCGCGCGCGCGAGGAGGAGCGGCGCGCGGAGGAGAAGCGCCGGGAGGAGGAGGAGAGGCGCGCCGAGGAGGAGCGGAGGGCGAGGGAGGAGGCGGAGAGGCAGGCCGAGGTGGTTAGGAGGGTTCGGGAGGAAAAGCGGCGGAAGAGGCAGGAGGAGGCCAAGAAGCGTGGGGCGCGGGAGGAGAAGCTCCGGATGGAGGCAGCGCGGAGGCGGCTTGGCGTTGCTGTTGCTGATGCCTCCACGGGCGATGACCGGTGTGGTGGCGCGCAGAGAAGGCCCGTGTATGAATCAAGGAAGTCTAAATCGCTGCCCAAGCGTCATGGCAATGTCCAATCTGAAACTGAAGCTGATTTGGGAGAAACTTTGGGGTCTGAGGACCAATTGCAGTATGAAAAGAGCAATGCGTCACTGGAGGATGATGGAGTAGGCGTTGGTGTGCTGCAATTGGGGGAGGAACAAATTACGCAATCATCTTTGAAAGAGAGCAATGAAATCAATGAAGATGATACTTGGGAGAACAAGAGCTTTGATGGATTCGATTCCCTGCAAGCAGAGGAAAAGCAGGTGACCTCTGCTGCTCCAATTTCTAACCCAGTCAGTTTATCGGAAGATATTGAAGAAGATTTGGTCTCTATCCTTGAGGATGAAGGCCAAGGCAATGGGGTTGACATGGAGCTTCGTGCACCGATATGTTGCATCCTTGGGCATGTGGATGCCGGAAAGACAAAGCTGCTTGATTGTATACGGCGAAGCAATGTTCAGGGTGGGGAGGCTGGAGGAATCACGCAGCAGATTGGTGCCACCTACTTACCTGTTGAGAATATCAGGGAGAGGACCTCCCTTAAAGCTGAGGTTACCATCAAAGTTCCTGGCTTGCTTGTAATTGACACCCCAGGGCACCAGTCATTCAGTAACATGCGCTTGAGGGGATCAAGTCTGTGTGACATTGCTGTAGTGGTTGTTGATATTACGCGTGGTCTTGAGTTGCAGACCATGGAGTCCCTTGATCTTTTGAAACACCGCAATGTGAAGTTTATTGTTGCCTTGAATAAAGTTGATCGGTTATATGGTTGGAAGACCTGTATCAATGCACCAATAGAAAAAGCACTTAAGAACCAAATTGATGATGTACAAAGAGAATTCAAATGGAGGGTAACTGAGGTACACATGCCGTTATGTTCATTGATTTACTATTACCTCTGATCAATTGGATTTGATTCATAAGTGGTTTATTTAATAGGTTATAACACAACTTATGGAGAATGGTTTCAATGCTGCCCTGTATTATGAAAACAAGAAGAGGAAACAAGTGGTCAATATTGTCCCAACCAGCGCTGTAAGGTGTGTCAGCTATATGCTTGCTGCTTGCATTATTAAGGCAACACTTTCTATGTTTTCTACAAATTTGTCTTCTCTCTAACTTATACCATAATATCCTCCAGCGGTGAAGGTATTCCAGACCTACTGTTGCTTCTGGTACGATGGCTGCCAGGAATAATGATGGAGAGACTGACATATGTCAATACTGTGGAGGTCTGTTCTTGATGACATTTTTCTATGCAGCTTTTGTTTGTTGAGTTATGATGAGTAGAAAATCTTTTTTTTATGAAGGGATTGGATTGAAATGAACTAAAGCTACTGATTTGTTACTTGGCTCATTTTTTGTTTGAGTGTGTTGGTGATTTGGTTGACATTGTGGTTTCAGTGTACTGTGCTGGAGGTCAATGAAGATAAGGACTTTGGAACAACAATTGATGTAGTGCTTATTAATGGTGCACTTCGGAAAGGTGATCGAATTGTTGTCTGCACCAAACAGGTATGATTTATTGAGTTTAAAATTGAATATACACCATCCAATGTTGCCTCATCTTATCTGAGATTTTTTTATTTATTTAATCTCTAGGGGCCTGTCACAACCAATATAAGGTACTTGTTGACTCCTTCTCCAATGAAAGAACTCAAAGTTAAGGTGAGTCTGATGAAACCTTTTTTTTTGTTAATGCATGTTTTTCTTGATGTGGACAGTAGCATATGTAGGAGTTAATCCTTTGTTTATTTATTTATTTGTTGCCATCAGCTGTCCATATACCGATCTAGAACTTACCCTATGTTGCCACTACAAAATTATCTAAGAACGCATATGCACTAATCATAATGTTTTAACTCACAAATTATCTAAGCATGCCTATAACATATTTGGGTACTAATCATAATGCTTTGGCTTAAGATCATCTAAGCATGCATATATGCACAGTTTATGTGGTGCTTGTTGTGAATACAGACCTACCCAATACCCCTACTCCCAAATGTCAACATGGATGTAGTTTGTATCAGCACTTAGTTTTATATGCAAGATTAAATTTTGGACATATGTGATATAGCATAGGCATCCGCGAATAATAATTCAGGATACAACTTTGTATGCACGTCATATTTTACGTATTCCACGAAATCTGTGATGCTAGCATTGTGATTTGGATGAGGTTAACATGTTTCATTTTTTTTAAGAACTTCTGGCACATCAGCTTTGCATATATTGTGTGATCTGGATTCTGGAACCAACTATTCTATATGTTTCTTTGTTTGGAATAGTTTTACAGGAGCTTCAGTGCTTTTAAGTTTGTTTGGGAGTAGTTAAAAGGATGCTCTGCTGCCATGACCATATAAGGATGGCAATGGGTATAAACCCACTGGGTACCTCCCATCCATACCCATGCATGATAGGATAAATTGTACCCATTAAAATCTATACCTGATTGGGTGTACAAATTCACACCTATACCCATGGCCGTGTTGGTAGTGGGTACCCATGAGTTGCTCATACCTGAGAAAAACTAAACCATTGTACAATTATCAACATAGAAGCACACATATGTCGAGTACATGTCATTGTGGCCATATGAGCTAATAAGCACATCGCAGAGTCATAAAACACTACTTGCAGCAACACAAATCAAATAGGAAATATAGAGTAGTTTGCGCATAATAAAGCACTGTCCAATAATACTTGAATTTTTCATCTAGAAGTCCTGTAGAGTTCAGCTCACCTTGCCACCACACCAATAACTATATCAAGATCCACACATATAGAAGCAGGATTGTAATAAAATAAGCTAGGTACAAGCAACCACAAAAATTAT
Organism: Cymbopogon flexuosus; assembly: GCA_027790015.1. NCBI lineage: Eukaryota > Viridiplantae > Streptophyta > Magnoliopsida > Poales > Poaceae > Cymbopogon > Cymbopogon flexuosus. Next base: position 24,965 of record JAKNSH010408835.1, read on the forward strand.
AGGCTAGAGGATGATTTTTTTATATATTTTTTATTTTATTTATTTTTTACATAGTTTGAACTGGGTATGCCCATGCTCTAATGGGGTAAAAACCTATAAGATTTTGGGTACCCATTGCCATCCCTGGTGTAAGGTCTAGGATGGCTAGAGGGGGGGGGGGTGAATAGCCTATAAAAATTTCTACAAAACCACTAAGCAACTTTGATTAGTATAACAAACGGCGTAATGCAAGTTTTGCTTAGCCTACAAGGTGTTGCAAGCCTCCTATCCACAAGTCTAGTGAGAGTATAATCTCTAGTTCACACAAAGGCTAAGTCACTACTTTCTACACTAGTGAGCTAGCAAGAACACTAG
>JAKNSH010408838.1:0-13149 GCA_027790015.1 Cymbopogon flexuosus
AAGGTTGGAAACTCCAACTGTAGTACGTACTACGTACACAGTAGAGTGGTCTCACACTATTTTTATATATTCTGCCCCAAAAAGCAGCTGGCAAGCGGCGATCTGTACAGGTTGGGGGCTTGGACGAACGAAGTTGGGCCAAAAGCAACAGTCTCTACCTTTAGTTCGGCCACGAAACCACCAGGAAGCTAGAGGCCAATAATCGCAATATATGTAATCAGCATGTACATAAACTAATTGCCAGATTTTCTAATCTTTCTCTATGCTAATGAAGATACAGCAACTTTTCTAATATTTCTCTCGATCTGCTGACGAAGAATACATCGTCCCAAGCATACTGTTTGCCATCAGTTTGATCGCATCATTCCTTTTTGTTCTGCTACCTTTTCTCTGATCAGATTAAATGTTGATTGAATTCAGTGTACGCAGTGACAGCTAGAGGTTTTGCTCAAAGAGTAAACAGATGCATGCATGTATATGTACACATCCCTTAACCCCTAAGTATGGTCGGTGATCTGCATACACCGCCGATCCTCTCTACAAATTAAAGGCTAGCTAGCGCTACTGCAAGGCCAGGGGGCATGCCAGAACGTGCTGTGTGGCTCTCTGTTGCATTCCATGCAGTCGATCTGCATATGGCATCACATAAAGCGAGATAAAGATTGGCCTGCGTCCTGCCGAGTCGCCTAGGTGTGTACGTACATGCATCTTTTGTCAAACCGCTGCCTTGTACGTACGCGTCTCTGTCGATCGCGTATCTTGATCCGGTCCTGCGGAGTCCCTGCCGGCCGGCCCGTTTTTTTTTTTTTTTTTTCTGGCACTTCTGTGTAAAGTTTCTCACAAATACGTCTCTGATTGAATCCATGTGGAAAATAGACCCCGCAGCTTGCGTCATAGTGTATGGCGCTAAGGCAAAACAATTTGGCGCCATACCCCCTGGCCACGTAAACATGTTGAGTTGATGTAACAGAGGCTTGGCTAGAGGGCTTGGCGCCATACACTCTGGCGCCAAGCTGTTTTACCTTGGCGTCATCCACTATGGCGCCAAGTTGCGGGGTCTATTTTCCACACGGATTCGACCAGGGGCATATTTGTGTTAAAAAAAGGCCCGAAAACAAAAAAGATGGCCGGCCGGCAATATCGACGCCATGTGCAGGATTAGAATTTGAGATTGATCATGTGTGTTAGAGTTTGTAATAGCATTAGCATTATTGCTCGTCGATCTCTGCCTGTCGGCCAGAGTCTCTGATGCAAAGTTGCTCAAGTATCGTCACTGCGCTTGCATATTGCACTACCATTAGCATGACTGAGGATAGCAGGTAGTGCAATATGCAAGCGCCGAAAAGCATGACGAGTTGCAACTATATAGGCTTCTAGCGTGCAATATGACAGAGCCATCATGGGTCGATCACTTGTATTGATTGATGTGGGACATTGTTGGCGACGACGGCGTAAGCGGTGATATGATGGCGTTTCGACTTACATTTTTGTCGATCGTCCAGTACTGATATCATGGTGCAGTGCGTGTTCATGTGTCCTAAAATTCTATCAAGTTGTTGCTTTGTTACAGTGGCCGGCGGTGACGACGTAGAGTTCGTTGTGGCAGTGTTCGTGCTGTTTGTTTGCCCATCCAACCCCGTTGAGTTGAAGTTATTACTGTGGATTTTTTTTTCTATATCAATAAAACAGGCACGGTCTTAATTCACTCAAAATATATATGATGTAGACAGTCATCTGTCGTTAAATGCGTACGTAAAGGCATTGAAAAGTTGCATATACGCACACGCATCTAATGATTTAAATGGTACTCGAGAATGACCTAGAAAGAAGATTGTTCTCGAGAAAGCCAGAGTATATATATACATGCATACTGTAGTCCTGAAGATCAAGCAAGAAGATCAAGCGGCGGCACAAATGAAGCTGCCAAGAAGGTACATTTTTGTCCGGCGTTGTTGGAAGTCCATGCCATGACAACTTGCAATCAGGCTCGCTTTTCTAACTTTGCCAAACCATTCTAAATTTCATTTGTTCTCGCGACTTTGAAGGCGTACGTAGCTGGAAGAGAATGTTCGCTTCGGCTGCAATGTTTGTTAGGCGCGCATCACTTATTGGTGACTCTGAGATTTTTAAGTATTCCATCGTGAAGACCAACGTGTCGCGTGATCAGGCAATAATTAGTCTTAACCATGGGAGTCCGATATAGCTTAATTCGCGATGGAGCTTCTAGGAAGACCTAAAGATGGAATGTAGCCTCAAGAGAGAGTGTAAATTGAAGCTCTAAAAAATTTTAATCAATAAATCCTAACTTATTATTGAAACTATTTCACCACTAAGAAAGAACCGGTCTTAAAATTTACTACAACAGCAAATTAAAATTACCACAACAGCAAACTAAGTAGCACCTCATCATCAGGTCTCTAGGTGCAATAGCTTGGCACACGGGCCGAGGTTTCTCAAGGAGGAAGATCCGCTTTGGGCATCTCCGTGAATTTTGTGAAGATTGAGGGAACGAGATGACCTTCTTAGGTCTCTCGGTACATGTTTATATAGGCCAGGTGTTGGGGGCGCACCAAGTATTAGGTGCCCCACCCTTGCCGAATGATGGCAACGTCGTTCTTTGGCGCGCTTTGGTGACCCGCTTCACCCTTACCGGTACCTGGTGGCCGGTATCGGTGCCGATAGGGCTCGACCTTTGTCGGAATGGTCATATCGGCATTCAGGAGCCGATATGTCCAAACAGGGACCGACACCGACTTATCGGTGTAGCAGGTCCGGCCATATCGGCATTCAGGAGCCGATATGTCCAAACAGGGACCGACACCGCCTTATCGGTGTAGCAGGCCGTGATGCGGTACCGATAGGGCGGGGTTTATGCTGATATGGCGTTTGAGACCTATCGGGTTTTCATTGGTGCCGTTGGCGTTGTGTCGGATTCTGTGATGTCGATACGTGTGTATGCAGGACCGATGCCGCGCGTGGTGCAGAATGGACTGGGAGGAGGCGACAGTAGCACGTGGGGGCTCAGCCTGTGTCGGTGGGCACGCCGGCACAGCGCACTTTATGGAGGAAAGACGGAGTTGCCCCCTGTGTAAAAAGTTGGACCGGAGTCCTCGTGTTCGTACCAGTAGGCAAGGACATAACGGGAATGTATGTGGCCTACGGACGCGTATAAATAGGCCCCTTTGGGGTTTGTAAAGGATCACGCAATGAATAAATGAGCATTTACTCTTTGTTTGTTAGCCTTTCGCACCTATTCATTACACCCGGGATCTCGTCTAACTGGGCGAGATCAACACCAGGAACAACCCCATGGCATGGTTTACAATAGGAAAGATTATATTACAACTTGATCTCCAACATCAATCTATCTACTTGGATTACAAGCCAAGCAATTGGCTAGGCGCATAGCCCCTTGTACAAGATACATGCTAGAATACACATCGTTTAACAAATTTGAGGAGGAAGAAGAAGAGCTTAGGGAGGGTTTGTGGATCAACGTTAGCAAGGACAGCACGGTACGTGGACAGTGTGCTCCTTTGGTTATGCTTTGGCAAGGCGCTCTCCTTTCTTTTCTCTATTATATTGTTTTGGGAAAGGAAAGGAAAGAGTGAGAGTGTGAAGGACGAACTGATCATAGATCAGCTGGTTAGATTGCTTATGGTGAAATCTATCCATCTGAATTTAAGTCTTTGACTTGACATGGGTGCAGATTTATTTTAAAATCTATCGGTGTTATGTTTTAAGTGCCGTCGACGACGAGATAACTGGGGGTTCTTAAAAGAAAAGAGAGAGAGAGTGAAGGGAAGGGAAGGGCTGTCGCTGGTTGTGCGAGGTATTGTGTGACACATCGCATTTGGTGGATCGTCTAGGAGTCACAGTGGACCGTTCGACAAATATGCACTAATCAAGGTGGGCCTGATGTGGACTTGGGCAGTCCGTCGGTTTGAATATTTGGGTGGGCTTCGATCTTGAGCCTTGAAGTATCACCTAATCTCGATCTTGCCATCGAATGGAGTGGCTCACTCCGGTCGCGGCCCAGGAGTGGTGGCATTTCCAGTTTCCTCACATTCGGCCAACCGATGCCTAACCTCGTGGCTCGTGCTCTAGTCTCCCTCCCTCGTCCCTCAGGCCTCAGCAACGCTTTGCGAGATTTTCATCTGTTAATCTGAATCTTGGTAAATTAAGCACATACGCATCGCATGCATCATGCATGAACAATTTAATTATGGTAAAAATAAGCACGGTTTCACTTAATTTCACCCGAATTCAATTTGCATTGCACTTGATATTACAGCTCCGAGACCGTCAGCAAGCAATAAGCGGCCTCAAGTACGTCAGGCATGCATGCATCTGAAAGCTCTTTAATTTCGAATCAACAAAGCAAGAGAGACGAGTACACCGTACATGCACATACACATTATATACGTACGGCCCTGCATGCAACGCGACGCGCGCGCTCAGTTGTGGCAGATCTTGGCGGTGGGCATGGTGACGCAGATGGGCGCGTACTTCTTCTTCGCCTCGGGGCTCCCTTTCTTGGGCTCCGCCATGGCGGCGCCGGCGCCGCCGCCGATGGCCGCCACGGCCGCTGCAGCCGCCGCCAGCATCACGGCGCGGCGTCCCTCGGCGGGCTCCTCGGCCGCCGCCGCCGCCGCCAGCTTGGCGGGCTCCTGCTGCTGGCAGCAGCGGTTGTCGGCCTTGGCGGCGGCGGCCCTGGCCACGGCGAAGCTGCCGCGGCGCGAGGGCGCGGCCACCGCCACGGCGGCGAAGGACGCCATCATGGTGAGCGACGCCATCGCCTTTGCGCTGCTGGTGGTGACGCTGGTGGTGGTGGACTGGTGGTGCCTGCGCGTGGACGTCGATTGATGATTGCTCGCGCTTTGTGGGGATCGAGCTTAGCTTTTGGCCGCGGGCCTGCACTGCATGGTTGGTTGTTATTAAGCTGCGGTCCGGAACGGAGAGCGGCGCTTATCCCAGTGGGGGTGAGCGGCCACTGGGCCGGTGCCATGTGGCCGAGCGGCGTGACGTGGCGGAGGCGACGGCGCGGGCGATGGATAACGCGAGGGTGTGGTGGAGAGGATAACGAACGGGCGGACCGCATGCTTGAGCCGTTGCGGTCGCGATCGGGGGCCATCAGCTGTGGCTGGCCTAGCGAATCCCCACCAGTCATTCTTTAATTGATCTTAGTTTAAAGAGAACCTATCAGTAGTACTAGCTGATAAATATTACATTTGCTATGTATAGAGGGCCGGAATTACATTGCTGAAGTAAAAATAGCATACTCTGCTTCAATATATGATATGCCTTTGTCCCGCTTCGGCAATCGTTTTGCCCAGAGCTTCGCTTCAGCGTTGCAAACTACCATTGTGCGTCTAAGGTTAGCCACATCATCTCTGAAGATTACGTCGTGGTTCCTTCGCTGAAATGCTTACACGGGATGTGTGGTGGACACTCGGGATATGTGGCGGACAGATCATAAAAGTATCTAAAGATCCAGCAACGGTTGTAGTGTCCGTTGGCATGCTGATCCCAATGCAAGTTTAGACCTGAAAAGTTCAGGGAAAAGGCAGCCAGAAACTACATGGCTTGCTGTCTCATTCGGTTGTTGACAGATCTCACAAATCGGACTATCCACGATCATCTTTCGATGGAGGTTGACCCTGCATTGCACTTGCACCCTTTCCTGTGTCAGTAGCCAAAGGAAGAACTGAACTCGGGGAGAGCCGTTGCTTTTCTATAAAAACGTCGACTGTGGTAGGCAGAAGGGTCCATTCTTTGCCTTCAGAGTCTTGTAAAGAGCACCGCCATCAAACTTTCCTTGCCGGTAGGCACAAGGGGCCACGGCGCCGCGACGGTCCCTGCTGACCGAGAGGGCAGTAGACTGAATAATGCTGCCCAGCACCGTCGGCTCCGAAGTCGCCTGAGGTGAGTCGTGGCACCATGAACTGGGTTTCCTGCACTCCAGAAGCTGTGCAGGGCTGGAAACCGATCTGCCATGGCGTCATCAATATGCCAGGCGCCATCCCAAAAAGAGGTCTCCTCACCATCGCCGATGTCCATCGTGGTGACAGCTGTGCGTAGCTGTGTATCGGAGTGATTGCAGTGCAATTTTAAGCTCTGAGTGATTGCTTCATCAACTTCAACCCTGAGATTTTGTTGCCTCGTGTAATAGTCACTCAAAATAGTTACCCTTGCTAAGAGAACTAGTTCAAGACAACTTGTCATAGCCCGAGAAGAAAGCTAACATATAGTTATAATGATGTACGTAAAATCTGTTCATGCTGTATGCAATGAAATTAGCAAAAAAAAAATTGACACGAAGGCTAATCTACAAACTACAAAACCTAAGCTACAAAACTTGGGCCAAAACCTAATTAAGCTACAAAACTTGGGCCAAAAAAGAAAGCCGACCCAAAACTGAATAAAGAAAAAGAGGAATGTATTTGGATATCAAAATGAACTGAACAATCTACATAACTTTCCGCGCCGTTAGTTGCCGAGACGAGACCAAAATATCTCTCGTGTATATATTTGTGAGGGCAAAAAGCAGCAAAACGAAGACTACTTGGGCGCTCACTATTCCGAAATGGCTAATGCTGTTGCCAATCTCCATCCAACTACCGGTATTCCGTACCTGTGGGTAAAATGAACAGGAATATTCAGTACGTTATTTTTTGTTAAAGTAGGATGGTCCACATTGAATACATAAGGCTAATGTAGTCTTCAGAAAAATGAAATACAAAACAACTTGGTGCTGTTAGCTTCAAATTTCCAATGATGCAGTCACAGAGTTCCAATTTCCAATGATGCAATCACAGAGAGCCTTTTGAGCTCCTGGACAGGAGTCCACACTCCACAGCTAGTTTGCTACTTTACTCTTAGCATATAGCAAAACTATGGTGTCCAGAACATGGCAGAACAAACAAAATTTACCCACTAATGCAAAAATAATTGAAAGAACATTATTAGCAATTAAATATGGTCAAGGCCATGGAGCATGTATTTTTTCTTAAATGTAAATTGCATGAAATTAGGATATGAATTGTAAAAGGGAAAGGGTGTACATACCAGGAAAAAGAAATGAATAGTCATTACATCTGAAAGCAGTATTACAAGAAAATAACAGCCCAGCCGTGGGATGCGGACAACCTTGGTAATTGCACTAAATGTACATCTGCAGTTGTCACCAAGGTCAGCTTAATGAAAAGTAGCATCAAGTTCAGCGCAAATTAAAAGAATACATAATTAAGCTAAGTGTTATAGAAAAATGTCCAACGACCTAACGTTTGGGGGGGAAAACCTCATCTTCTTTACATTTATTTGTTATAGCTTGTTACCCTAAGCAGGAACTGACAAATTAAAGTTGCTCAACAGATAAGGAGAGTATATAAATAGTCTATATAGATATCAAAATGAACATCAAATTATAAATGGATTGTTGCCTATTTTTATCTTTCTACAGCAGCAGATGACCTAATCTGTGACAAGAACTTCCATTAAAGCATCATATTTTGGAGACTACGATTAGAAAAATATAAAAATCACTGTAAACTGAAATTGAGTTTAGCGCATCTTTATTAACTTTAACTTCATGACATCATATAGCATAAGGTTAGCAAAGTTCAAAGAAACTTACATCACAAGCATGAACGGAATGAACAACTTAAAGATAAGAAGTCCTGCCATAAGAAATGGCTGCCACGAGAAAAGAGAAAAGCATTAGTGTCTAGAAAAATAATAAGTAAAAGGGTCTTAAGACTTTCAGAGAAATGTAACATATAAACTTACACTAAATACTGTAATGAATCTGTACACAGACGAGATCTCAAAGCTTGCAATACTTGCAAAATTACCAGTACCAAAGAAGGCGACATTAAATAAGATCACCTGCAACACAGAAAGATACCATTAGTTAGACTATTATGTTTTCTGCTAAAACTACAATAAAAGTGCTTTTAGTTCCTATTGATAATATGTGATTGGATATTTACAAACAAAATACATATATCCATATAGTGGAAATATGGAATATAATGCAAGTATGAAGATAGCAATACATTCTGGACAGAAAAAATTGTCAGCATGGGAAGAGTCTCCAATACATGCATTGATCGTAGGAAGAGTCTCCAATACATAGTTTCTTGTTACATGCTATCCAAATTATTGAATGTATAACCATATGGAAGCAGGAAGCATTTTTTTTGTTATAAATATACCAATATCATTTTCTTATGAAACTAAATATGTCTGTGCATAAAGTTCTCAGAGTCCGAATTCACAAATTCTACAAAACTTCAGAAATCAGAACAGAGGGAGTACCTTCCATTGGCCATCCCTATTTCAAATGATTTAGCATTTGCATAAGTAATCCTAGAGGATTATCTAGAGTGAATACAATCTAATGCCTACTCTGCCATATAAAAAATAATGCATCGTATCCAAGAGCTTCCGACCTCTATAGTCCATAAGACAAATGGAAATTATCAGACTTACAAATAACAGAGGGATTCTTAAATCAGAAAGTCGTAGGTGTCTTTCTTCATAGCCAAAAACTGAGTCATCCACAAGGCTTCTGCGACGTGCAGAACCACTTTCTTCTGAGCTATACAGGTTGGCAGATTCCACAAATATCCATCCAATGAGTACCATTGCAAAAGCGCTATAGAAAACCGCTTCATAGCTGTGAATATTTAACAAAAATTGAACAATCATTTTCATGTTAAGAGCTCAGGCATAGCAAAAAGAAAATGATATATAAACTACAGCAGAAGGTAACAGCATACCCAATAGAAAGCAGCAGAAATGGAGGAGCAAAACCCAAGAATATAGATGTAAGGCGTGATAGGACACTGGGTGGTGAGAAAAGAGGTAGCACCATAGCAACACCTGCCCAATATATGACACGTTAAACAGTTAAACAGTAGAACCAAAAAGCTCACAAGTTCAGGATGAAAAATCAAACAGGATGAACACTAGGCTTGGCTTCAAAAAGAATGTCATATTTCAAGGGCACAACAAGATTTCCAATGGACAAAACCCCAAAATGATGTAGGCCTGTTAAAGTTTAGAATGTTTCCACCTGGGGTTACAGGCTTACAGGTATTCCCCAGAGGCCAGAAGCGGGGACCAATTTCCATTTTGCATATTTTCTCTGCACAGTTATTTCTCTGAATGTGTGCCAGTACAATTTACTTTACATTTCCATTATAAAACAGTAACCAAAAAGAGACTATCAATTTTAGGATGGGAAAATTACTATTTTATGTCCTTTTCATAATTCAGTGGAGGATACATTTCTTACAATAATGTCAGCCAACTTTACAGGCCATTGATGGTATTCAAAAGGTTTCAGAAAAACGTTTGTTTATGGAACCCAAACTGATTTTAGAAAATCTGGTTATCAGTATTCAGTACCGTAACCAACATTTATCAACATATTTCATTATAGAACAGAAGGCAAAGAACAAGAGCTCCAACTACAAATATACATAAGGATGCTAAGGGAAATATCCACCAGGAATAGAAGAAAAGCATTTTAAAGACCTTCAACATTTTTTATTCAATTTTTTATGCCCAAGCAAAGGATTAAATCAAGCCCACAGTTCAAAAATTGCCAAATTTCTTGCCACTCAAGTCCAACCATTGGTGCTCCTTAGAGGTCCTAACCACGGAGTACGAAGTCCCAAAACACACAGTTTCCCTCCAAAAATAATCTCTTCCCTTGGGGAATGCATTAAATATTTACCTAATCCCATCAGTACGTCCTTGGGCAGACCCTATATTTGCTCCAAGTAGAAACGTAAATGTCTGGGTTTGAGTAGCTTCTGGCCCAGTGGGTCAGTAAAACTCACTTGGACAAGATGTATTTTTGAACCAGATAAAACAAGAAATTAAAACCAAAAACAGATCAAGAACCTAAATTATAAGACCCTTATTAATGTAAACGTAAGGATGTGTACATTGACTTGCTACATACAAAAGCGGATTGATGCAAACGTAAGGATGTGTACATTGACTTGCTACATACAAAGGCTAGCTGTGTGTAGCCTGTAGGGTTTAGACTCGTAAGTTGTCGCTTCATAGTTAAAAAAAGAAGACACGATGTATAAATAAATCAGATATCACCATGAAACTGAAAGAGAGTATTCAAGGACAATGTAGACAATTAACAGCACAAATAACAAATATAGTGACTTACCAGCTACAGACCAATTGATCAACTGGTGCAGTGAGTGCAATTCTCTGTTCTGGGACCGATGTGAGGTAGATAGCCACACCATTATCGAAGATATTGCAACTAAAATAACCTAAAACATGATAAATGGTTCAAAACAATGTCTCAAACTTGAACTTCCAAGAAAGAACAGCCAACCACAGGATATAACTATTTGAGTTCTGCACCTGAACAAAATACAGTTTAAAGGATTGAGGATCTCGTTTATTTGCTCGAGTGAGATATAGCCAAAAGCTGGAACTATTTGATTTAATCCATCTTGAAGCTAATCCAATAAGTATTATGAGCCCTCCACTAAAAATTCTGCATATAAAGAATTCATCAGTCTAAAATAAGCTGCAAGGAAAACAACCAATTAAACAATATTTGATAACATCTAGATGGCTAGCAGCTTATTAAGAAATCATGAATGACATGTAACAGCATTAAACGATATTACTATATATATGTAACAGCTTGTTCTCTACTAGCACAGGATAAAATGTAAGGGAAAAAATGCATGAATCCTGTCAGCGAAAGAAGCATACACCAAGTTGTTGTTTTCTGGGATTTCAGCTGGCATCAAAGTGAATATAGACAGGAACCAACAAGCAAGCCATATGTATATCGCAAGTGCAGGGCTAGCTTGAATAAACAAGGCTACATAAGTTGAACCAAGTATCCCGAGGACCAAGAAGCACCATGTATAAACTTTCCTATCAAAGAAGCTCATAACCTGCCGACAAGTATCAAATTTCACGTCAAATCTCATTAAGTCTTAAAATGATTGCTGTGTCAACAAGTGGGTACATACCAGAAACTCCAATACAAGCAGTGCAACAACTGAACTGGTCAGGAGATTAAAAATGTACTTGAAGGGCATATTAGCTAGTTCTCTCCATACGGCCTTCAAAAATTCAAAGATTTGTACAATTCTTGTCCAAAGGAATATTGTCATAAATACATAAGCATGGTAAAGAAGTGGTGATTTCTCTAGAAGTAGTATAATGGATGACAAACCCATAAAGAAGCATCCACCAATGTAAACCTGCAACCAGAGGAGATAAAATCAAATCGTTTTAACTATGTCACATGCAAATCAGCATGGAATTAATGGAGTAGTTGTCAAATTTTGACGAGCAACTTTGATTGCACTAAAATGAATACTATGCGGCCCTAATTCTATCCAATGCCTATGCTTTATATGCAGAACCAAACCTTTGGATTCTACAGTACCTGTTTAAAAAAGGCCAAAAAAACAAAATTCTTGGAAAAATGCAAACGGAAAAAATTAATGAGCTTGAACAAAACAGATATTGGCTGCAGTCTAGATTGAGTAAAACAAAAACAGAAACATATGATTTTGTAACACAAAAAAATTAGACATAAATTTAATAAGTAAAGAATGGAAAGCTACCATACTTTCATGGAGGTATTCCTAGGATACAACTGAGCCCTCTTAAGAAGAATTGCAGGATATGATGTATAAGACTGTAGCACATGTATAATGAGGTTCACCATCCATCCAATATATCCAAGGGTGATGGTAGTCATTAACATGAACCAATCATATGTTTGGAAATAATGAAGACCAGCAAGAGCCAGCCTTCGGAGCTCCTCAGATTGCTCCATGGCAGTTTCATAGTCCCCTCCAGATATAAGATCCTCAATCTGACTGAGCACTAGAGAAAAGTTTGCCAGTGGCTTAAAAGGTTTGAAGTAGAGTGAACTGGATTCCTTCAGCTCTGAGATCGATAAGGGAAGACATGCTTAGGAGTAACAGTGTGATTTATTGTTTAATTTGGTCGTCCTGGTCATCATAAATTTGCATTAGGAAAAAAAAGGAAATTGAATGGCACGATGAGATTCATAGCTAACAGCATGGAGTAGCTTATTGTTATGGGTGTCAACAATGATGCCTCTAGCCCATTCACACTACCACACTACAAGCTTATAAGCATGAGTTGGAAAATTTTGAAGTTCAAGCATGTAGCAAAAATTGTTTTGAAAGGATACGTGACTTTCGGAGAAACTGGTTAAGAATTTGCTTTGTATTGGCCAGAACAGCTTCAACTTCATCAGCCTGTATAATATAGGGAATAGGGAATAAACTTTAACAAGCAGTGAGACAAGCGCAATAGATTTTTTGCATAGAGTAGAGTTTTTGTCTGACCTTGCTTAGTTTCAAATAAGGAGTAGGTAAGCTCCCCACAGAATTCATCGGGCATGGTAAACCCACAAGTGTAGCCTGCAAAGTTGTGAAGAATTGAGAAAAAAAAAAAGGTTTACTTAAGAAAACTATATGAAACTGAAAGAACTGAATATATGGTTGCACATGGAGATTTTCAAGCCACCATTAGGGGAGCTATGTCAGCCTGGTTGACATCTACTCTTTCAAAGCCTTCAAGGGCCCAGTCTTTTGAAGTGGGTGTATCATGTTTGTGGTCATCTACAAACCGAAAGCCATCATCAGGTTTCTCTGTATAAGCCAGGAACTTTGGGCTTCTAATTCCAGCACCCCATGCTACAAGAGGAGTATCCGTATTTGAAGGGTGCCCGTCTCCATGGCTTCCTGTAGGTAGTAGTGCTTTATCAGGAACCATAACAAAGGAGTAATATAGATTACTAACCTAATATACTAACAAGTTAACCAATAAAATGAAGCCTTTGCAATTAGTAATAGCCTAATGGGTCACCGACCCTCATCCTTGTGATTGAACAAAGACAGAATTGCATAAACCATAAAAGTGCAAGGGTGCAACTAAATTTAGTGTGCTAGAAAGCATTACATGTCGGGATTGGATTTGTCAATACAACTAAAGAATGTGGCTGCCTAGGCGCTACAGAGCATAAAATGAGTAACCTTGTAGGTAGGTAGGTAATGCAACTAATCCATTGTGCAATCCAGATTAAATTACTGCAACCAACCAATAAGC
>JAKNSH010409020.1:0-19374 GCA_027790015.1 Cymbopogon flexuosus
GAAGAAGACCGGCTCAGCTGGTCGCAAGAGGGATCAAATGCTATGCTGAAGAACTTGGTGGTCTCAAACCTGTGCGACAAAGTGAACTGCACCTGAGCACTGAACGTTGGACTCGACCACCTGAGGGATTCCTGAAGATAAACTGTGATGCTACTTTCCTGCAGGCAGACCGGTGTGGTGGATGAGGATTTCTAATTAGAGATAGTGATGGAGAGGTAGTGCTCAATGGCTGGGGACGTGTAGACCATCTGTTAAATGCAACACAAGCAGAAACAATTGCCTGTCTTCACGGTGTCCACGCGGCTGCAACCTGGGGATCGACCGGTTAATATTGGAAACAGATGTCTTGCAGGTGCAACTAGTCTGGGCTGCGAAGGATCAAGACCTTTCTATGAATGGGTGTCTCATAGAGGAGCTTAGATCGTTTACGTCCGCAAATTTTATTAGTTTTGAGTGTGTTCATGTATCAAGAAATTATAACAAGGCAGCCTATGTTCTAGCTGCGCTTGGGGTGGGTAGCACTGAAGGGGTGGAACATATTTCGTGTGATATCCTGTTGTTGGGTGTTGACTGTCCAATGATAGACCCAAGCCCACATCTACGATTTTAGGCCCAGTGCAAATGCAAAATTGGACAAATTTTAAGCTAATATATAACCATACTTTCTTTTAACTATTCAACTAGATCTATTTAGAATATATTTAAGTATTTTCTCTGTTCTAAATTATATGTAATTTTGATTTTAAAATAAGTTACAAAACTAGATATAACATATAATTTGAAACAAATCCTAAATTACGAAAATACCCACTACGATACATTTTTCATTTAATTGCTTAGAAAATAAAAAAAAATACCTGGAAGTAATGGTACTTCTCCAACCATGATAAAATAGCTCTAATATTAAATAGTACTATTAGATACCAATCATTGCAGTTCTAAGCTTATCAAGATCGAACATCAAGAAGTCAAGAGCACCGGCAGTCAACAACACGACAATCAACATGAACCACACGAGCACGACGACAGGATTATCAGGACCCCAACAGCCATGGGCACAAACTCACTGCATTGGATGGACGGCAGGCAAGGAATGCAGCCACTCCGCAGGCACAGTGTAGCGCAGGGCGGACTAACATGCATGTGGCGGAAGGCACACGTCTGCGTCCCAGACTTCCGGTGAAATGGAGCACAAAGCGGACAGCGTTGATCACGTAAACTAGCAGGTACCCCCGTGCTTCGCACGGGCAGCAAGCTGCAATTACAGTAGATCATATGATTATTATTTTTTGCTGCCACCAATGCAATTATATTAGGTTGCAAACAATCATATGATTACGCATAGGACAAAAACATTAGCGAAATTAGTTACAGATGGCTGTCATTTGAGCCCTTTGCAGGATAAGGCTAGGTGGTACAACAATAGTTCAAATGGACATGAATTGTTTCATGAGCCCCCAGGTACCGTGGGCTGAACTTGAAATAATAAGACCTGAATTAGAGAATAACAAATTTAGAAGTGATTGATGATAAAGAATATCGGGGGTGTAGAGAAATTGAGTTAGGAATGTATAAGCAATGAAACAACAGGTGACTCAAGAAAACAGAGAAAGATTATGTGCCAAAACAATTTATGAAAAAAAAAATCACGATCAAGTGGTTCTTATAAATCATTATATTCTGAGCATTCTCAATTTGGCCATGTAAATGGACACCATAAGCAATCTCGGCAAGGTAGGCATAATAGAAAGGCGGTACCTGGATTCTGACCTGGAGCACTTTAGCGCTTCTGTTGCTGCCTCCGTACATGCAGTTGGCCGGCCGAGTCGATGCTGCCACTGCAGCAGCACCGCACGCGTAGGGCACTCCTGTACTGGGCTGGAGCATGGAGATCCCCTTCTTCCGAGGTAGACTGTGTGCCCAGGCCGGCGGTTAGGCCGGTATGCCATCCCGTCGGTGCAGGGCAGCATGAGAGGTGGCCATCTATGGCGGAGACGACGTGCTCGCACAGATGCAGAACATGCAAGCGATGGAGGAGAAGTTTGGCGCGGCGAGGACGGGCTGAGCTGTGGCGGCGCTGAGCAGGGGTGTAGATGTGAGGTGGAGACGGCTCGGCGGCGGCCGCGGGAAAGAAGGCCGCCAGCCCGTGGCGGGCATGAGCACTGCCTCCGCGGAGGAAGCGAGGTTGCGAGGTGGAGGTATGAGGACCAGAGAAGTTTCGGGGATGGAGTTGAAGTGGAGATGCGGCCACATTTTTTTCGGACAGAGACGACAGGAAGGTTGTCGACGTTTCCAGGGGTATGCAGGGAGCTGGAAGTGGGTGACGTTGATGTAGGATCCAATGACCAGGATTTAGAGGCGACATGGCTCAACGGGTTTGGCAATTTTTCTCCAGGAATAAAGAGAAAGGTACGATATATCACGCGCACGGGTTACAACGAGAAGACTTACAATTTTTATATAAACCAACACTATTATCTAAAAGTTGTTGATTGTCGTGTTGTCCAGCTGAACTTGTCCTGTCTTTTATTCTATCGTTTATCAGCCGCATGAACCAACAGCCCCCCTAAACTTCATTTCTTTGTGTTAAACCTTTATTAAATCCAAGTGAAAAAAAGCCTTTCTAAAAAAAAAACCCTTTCAATCCCTCGCTGAGAGAAACAAGACGCGCAAGGAGGGTATTTCGGTCCACCAACAAGTAACGGTCCACGAGCCGAGGCGGCGACAGCTCAACCTGGCGTGGTGCTGCGACTGCCTGAGCTTTCGCAGCTCTACTGCCTACAGGCCGTTACCGTTACACACGGCGAGGAACAGCAGTCTGTGGGGCGGTGACGGGCTGACGGCGGGCACGCAGCGACCTTGACCCCACCGTCAGCTCCGTACCCAATCTGACAGCCCACACCCACCCCACCTCCATCCGACGGCGCAGAGCGCGTCACAGCTCACCACGCTGGTCGCTAGCCCAGCCACGGCCCACGGGACGCGGCAGAAGGCGACGCGACACGATAGCGAGAGCACTTTGCAGTCGGGACACACTCACCACCAGCTAATGCGCACTCGCGTCGGGACGCGTGCTGCGTGACTGGGCAGAGGAGGAGGCGGATAGCGGCGGCGGCGCGGCATTGCTGCTGGCGGGCGGCGATGGAGGCGAACCAGGGGATGGTGGCGGGCTCCCGCGACGGGGTCGTCACTATCCGGCACGACGGCGACGGCGCCGCGGTGCGTTCCTTCCTGCCTTTCCCCCGCTCTTCCGTGCTCCCCTAGCGCTCTCGCTCCGCTTCGTCCCTTCGCGTTTCGATTTGCGCGGGGGGACCCGTCGATCTGCCGGGCTCCCGTGCGCCGCCGGGCGGATTGCGTCGGCTCCGCGTCCGATTGGCGGGTCGTGCGGTCGATGTGTGGGATGCCTAGGTTTTTGTTGCGTCGGCGTGGGGGGTTTTCGGTGCGGCGTGCTGGTCGAGTGGCGAGTCGATTGGTTTCGCTGTTCCCCTCGCCACCTGCTCGCGAGTCGCGACGGTGGTGTTGGGAAATGCAGAGGGGATTTGGTTGAGATGGATTGCCCAACTCGTCTGGGGGTTTATCATCTGAACTTTGTAGGAACAGTTCGAATGCTCCAGTCTGTTGATACCAATAATAATCTATTCACCTGCTAATGCGTCAAGCCTTGGTCTTAATTAATGTACCCATTTCTCTTTACTCGGCGGGCCACGAGGGAAATTTGTTGCGTCTTGTTCGATTTTATGATATTTTTATATAATACTGTACCTCTGATGTGGGGTTGTTGCTGTTGTTAGAATGTATGTGTATATGCGTGTGCGTGTGTGCCTGGGCTGGTATAGCCGTCCGGTCCTCTGATTTGGCTAGAGAGATATGAGGAGATCTCGGTTTGGTTCTGTTTGTATAAACCACGAGATCCCCTCACATATTTTGACGCAATTCATCTACTATTTCCACACAATCTTGGTTGCTTTCAGCTGTCACAATCTCACCTACATCAACGTTGTTGGTGCAGGCTAAGCAGTTGAAGAATGTGAATGAACAAATATGTCAAATCTGCGGTGACAGTGTCGGGCTCTCAGCAACAGGCGATGTCTTTGTTGCGTGCAACGAATGTGCCTTCCCAGTGTGTCGGCCGTGCTATGAGTATGAGCGCAAGGAGGGGAATCAGTGCTGCCCTCAATGCAAGACTAGATACAAGAGGCACAAAGGTCTGGGACATACTGAGCTCACTCATTGTTTCAAGTTCAAACTGCTTGTTGAAATCTGTTACTTGATATTGCAAATGCAAACACATCTGTTTTAATTGTCTAAAGGAAAATCAATCATGCACATCATCACCCTGTGGTCTTTACCATCTCCATGTTCAAATTTAGGAAGCCCTCGAGTTCGGGGAGATGAGGAGGAGGATGGAGTTGATGATTTGGACAATGAATTCAACTATACACAAGGCAATGTCCAAGGTCCTCAGTGGCAGCAGCGGGGACAAGGGGAAGATGTTGATATCTCTTCGTCTTCTCGACATGAACCCCATCACAGAATTCCACGTCTGACAGCTGGGCAGCAGGTATAACCGTATGACATACATAATGCTACAATATGATGACAGACAGGTCCTTACTGAGCTTTTAGTCCTGTAACCTTATTAGCAATAATTTGCAGTGTTGAATAATGTTCTTCTGCATTAGCCCTGTAGTCTGAAGCTTGTGAGTGGAGCCAACTGAGTCACTGGCTCACTGGTGGAGCTGTAGTCCAGTGTTCTTGGCTGGTTTCTGATTTAGATGATTAAGTCCATATACAGGAAATGGGTTGCTGGGTGCCCTTACCTGTTACCTAACAATAATTACGCTCGACAAATACTGCTTCCATAAGAGCATTTTGCTTTTTTGTGCCCTTAAACTTTGTCAACTGTTTTCAGATGTCCGGAGATATCCCTGATGCATCTCCTGACCGCCATTCTATTCGCAGCCCAACACCAAGTTATGTCGATCCAAGCATTCCAGGTGTGCTATCGTGCTATATATAGTTGTGTTGGTAATCAATCCCCCTGCAGATTTACTAGAATGCAATCATTTGTTTTTATGATGTCAGTACCTGTGAGGATTGTGGACCCCTCAAAGGATTTGAATTCTTATGGAGTTGGAAGTGTTGACTGGAAAGAAAGAGTTGAGAGCTGGAAAGTTAGACAGGACAAAAATATGATACAGGTAACTCATAAATATCCAGCGGAAGGGAAAGGGGATATTGAAGGGACTGGCTCAAATGGTGAAGATCTGCAAATGTATGGTCCTTACGACTTAACTTATGTCTGCTCTGTCTTTTCTTCTTTGAATCAGGCTGTCATCTTCTGTATAGAAAACATTCACATTGTATCTGGGGTCTTATTTTACAATTTTAGTTGTCCATGCTGAGTTGCTGACTACATCAAGCCAAGGAATATTTGGCCATAATGTCAGATAACAACTCTTTCTATTCAACTCCACAAAATGAATCCTGCATCAGTTTTAATTTAATTTAGCAGATAATTTTGCTATGCGCCTAGTTTTTCTAATGCATTAATAACTTGCACCTGTTTATCTTGTAGCTTCCAGAGCTGACTAGAAATATGATGATACTCTTGCCACTTCTGTTTTTTAATAGTGGAATGCTTACTGTTGTCCTGTTTCAGCTAATGCAGTAGATTTTCTTACATTTATTGCTCTTCTGCAGGGCTGATGATGCACGGCTACCTCTAAGTCGCATAGTGCCTATATCTCCAAACGAGCTTAACCTTTATCGAATCGTGATTGTTCTTCGGCTTATCATCCTATGTTTCTTCTTTTCATATCGTATAACTCATCCAGTGGAGGATGCTTATGGATTGTGGCTTGTATCTGTTATTTGTGAAGTTTGGTTTGCCTTGTCTTGGCTTCTAGATCAGTTCCCAAAGTGGTATCCTATCAACCGGGAAACTTACCTGGATAGACTTGCATTGAGGCAAGTTGCACTTCTTGATGTTTTTCTACAGGATGTTGCCAATGCATCACTTGTTATCTACTGTTCTTACTGTTCTTACGTTGCATGCTGACATTTTGGGTTTGATTTTGCAGATATGATAGGGAGGGTGAGCCATCTCAGTTGGCTCCGATTGATGTCTTTGTCAGTACAGTGGATCCACTCAAGGAACCTCCTCTAATTACTGCCAACACTGTCCTGTCCATTCTTGCTGTGGATTACCCTGTTGACAAAGTATCATGCTATGTTTCTGATGACGGTTCAGCTATGCTGACTTTTGAAGCGCTATCTGAAACTGCAGAGTTTGCAAGGAAATGGGTTCCCTTTTGCAAGAAACACAACATTGAACCTAGAGCTCCAGAGTTTTACTTTGCTCAAAAGATAGATTACCTAAAGGACAAAATACAACCTTCTTTTGTGAAAGAAAGGCGGGCTATGAAGGTAAGATAAGATAGAAAATAGTCAGATGACTTATTCTGCAAATGGGCGACTTTGATCACATGAAGTGTTTTCTGACAGAGGGAGTATGAAGAGTTCAAAGTACGGATCAATGCTCTTGTAGCAAAAGCACAAAAAATACCTGAGGAGGGCTGGACCATGGCTGATGGCACTCCTTGGCCTGGGAATAACCCAAGAGATCATCCAGGAATGATCCAGGTATGTTTTTCTTAATATCTCTAAAATAGACATTTTCCGTAAGGCTATCAAGTTGTCCGACTAATCGCGATTAGTCGGTCTGATCGGTGCCATGTTGAAGTCACGATTAGTCGTGATTTAGTTGGGCTGATCGGTGCCATGGCGACTAGAATCTATTAGACGATTTGAAAACACTCAGATCTTTAGTTTGTTCTAAATCTTATCCTCATGTATTCCACTCTTCTTTTTTATCTTAGGTATTCTTGGGCCACAGTGGTGGGCTTGACACTGATGGAAATGAGTTGCCACGGCTTGTTTATGTTTCTCGTGAAAAGAGGCCAGGCTTCCAGCACCACAAGAAGGCTGGTGCCATGAATGCTTTGGTATATTTTCACATAATTCAACTCTATGAATGTCAATTTGGTTTGTTCATTGCTTTATGATCTGTCTCTTTACTAATGAACAGATACGCGTATCAGCTGTCCTGACAAATGGTGCTTATCTTCTTAATGTGGATTGTGATCACTATTTCAATAGCAGCAAAGCTCTTAGAGAGGCTATGTGTTTCATGATGGATCCAGCACTAGGAAGGAAAACTTGTTATGTTCAGTTTCCACAAAGATTTGATGGTATAGACTTGCATGATCGTTATGCAAACCGGAACATTGTCTTCTTTGATGTAAGTATGGTAGCTCTTTTGTTGACCTGATTTGCAAGTATTTTATGTTTCTTACATGGTTTTCTCCATGCAGATTAATATGAAGGGTTTAGATGGCATTCAAGGACCTGTTTATGTGGGAACAGGATGCTGTTTCAATAGGCAGGCCTTGTATGGATATGATCCTGTATTGACGGAAGCTGATTTGGAACCTAACATTATCATTAAAAGTTGCTGTGGCGGCAGAAAAAAGAAGGACAAGAGCTATATTGATTCAAAAAACCGTGACATGAAGAGAGCAGAGTCTTCGGCTCCCATCTTCAACATGGAAGATATAGAAGAGGGATTTGAAGGTCTGTTCATGCTGCTAGACGTTTAATCTTGCTTATTAAATGCAAATCTACTTCTGATACTGAAGCTAGTGTCGGGCTAAAACATGTTAGCTTGTACTAATGTGAATTGTGAAATCCCACCAGGTTATGAGGATGAAAGGTCACTGCTTATGTCCCAGAAGAGCTTGGAGAAACGCTTTGGTCAGTCCCCAATTTTTATTGCATCCACCTTTATGACTCAAGGTGGCATACCCCCTTCAACAAACCCAGCTTCCCTGCTAAAGGAAGCTATACATGTCATTAGTTGTGGATATGAGGACAAGACAGAATGGGGGAAAGAGGTCAGTGAGCAAAGCAGAGTTCCTTTACTTCCCTTCAAATAGTTCTTTGGTTTTTCCAGTTGATCTATTTATTAACTAAAAGACTAATGAGAATGGCTATACATTTGGCCCACACATCTGCCCTATGTCCAACTGAGTACTTGTGGATATTTGATTCATGTGAATGTGATTGATAGAATAGAGTGCAACCAGTACAACCATGTCGTTTGCATAGTGGGGTGCTTACCAAAATTTATATGACCATGAATGATATTTTCCCTTTGATCTTGTATTCTTTCAGATCGGATGGATATATGGTTCTGTTACTGAAGATATTTTAACTGGTTTCAAGATGCATGCAAGAGGTTGGATATCCATCTACTGCATGCCACTTCGGCCTTGTTTCAAGGGTTCTGCTCCAATTAATCTTTCTGATCGTCTCAACCAAGTGCTACGCTGGGCTCTTGGTTCAGTTGAAATTCTACTTAGCAGACACTGTCCTATCTGGTATGGTTACAATGGAAGGCTAAAGCTTCTGGAGAGACTGGCATACATCAACACCATTGTTTATCCAATTACATCTATCCCACTAGTAGCCTACTGTGTCCTTCCTGCTATCTGTTTACTCACCAACAAATTTATTATTCCTGAGGTAAGTTCCCAGATTCATTTAAAGCCCCCATTATACATGCCGTTGTGTTCATGGTTATGTTTGCTTGTGGGTGTTATTTTGACGGAGTTATTGAGGGATACATACCGCTTTGTCAAGCTACTGTTATTTACATTTTTTTTTCATAGTTGAGGACTTCTTCGTATTCACAGGCTTAAACTTTTGTTTTCTTGCATCTCACACATAATTATCTTCCATTCTTTGTGTGATAGTCGTTTAAAATGTAATCAGTAATCAATATATAGCAGTGCATTGTAATTTGTCAATTATCAGGACAAATTTCTGTTGCATTTTCCAGTATTGGTGCAGTGAAACTTCTTACATACAGTATGTTCTTGAACTAGTGTCCCTGCTGGATTACATTCATTTCTCCTGTAATTTTGCAGATTAGCAATTATGCTGGGGCGTTCTTCATCCTGCTTTTCGTTTCCATTTTTGCCACTGGTATTTTGGAGCTTCGATGGAGTGGTGTTGGCATTGAGGACTGGTGGAGAAATGAACAGTTTTGGGTCATCGGTGGCACCTCTGCGCATCTCTTTGCTGTGTTCCAAGGTCTCTTAAAAGTGCTGGCAGGGATCGACACAAATTTCACAGTTACATCAAAGGCAACCGATGATGATGGTGATTTTGCTGAGCTATATGTGTTCAAGTGGACAACTCTTCTGATTCCCCCGACAACTGTGCTTGTGATTAACCTGGTTGGTATAGTGGCCGGAGTATCATATGCTATCAACAGTGGCTACCAATCATGGGGTCCACTATTTGGGAAGCTGTTCTTTGCAATCTGGGTGATCCTCCACCTGTACCCTTTCCTGAAGGGTCTCATGGGGAAACAGAACCGCACACCGACCATTGTCATCGTTTGGTCCATCCTCCTTGCTTCCATATTCTCGTTGCTGTGGGTGAAGATCGACCCTTTCATATCCCCTACTCAGAAGGCTATTTCCCGTGGTCAGTGCGGCGTAAACTGCTGATTTGATCTGAACTGCCTGCTGGATAACATGGCTCCGGCCTGATAAATTCAACCCCCTGTAAATACGGTAGGCTTTTGTCGTGTAACTTATTTGTAGCTATAAGTCGTGACTTCACCGTGGGCTGTGCACTGTCGTGAACTCGTGATATTATCTGTAGAACATGAAGTATTGGTTAATGACATTATAATTTAAGGATTATCTCTCTTGAAATTTGTATATGTATTTCTAATATTAATGCCATAGCACTATTATAATTCAAAATTCAATGTCATGGATTGATGGAGTGGTGTTCAAGAAATCATAAGCATCTTTTTTGCAATTTAGATAGGAGACCGCAACCAAATAATTAAAAATAAAAAAAAAATTCAATGAAGAAGAAGAGCGCAACAAGATTAGCCAATGGGCAATGGGCTTTGTTTGGCTCATCCCAGCTAAGCAACACGCAGGAAGTACTGCCCCTTGTTGACTCGCTAGTGCTAAGCTTCGACGAGGGCGGTACTCCGATCCGGAGATGGAAGGATATTAGGGTTCTAATTTGTGTACGGTACTATTTGTAACTTTTGAACTCGCGTCAGTAATGTTCTACTTAGAATAGCGTGCGTCCAACTATAATACAAGTCTCTACTTCCAAAGCGTATTAGATGGAGCGTGGGTCGTTCCTAATGTTCTACTTTTGTAACAAGTCTTCCAAAGCAAGACGGCGACCCTGACAGCGCGTGGCGAATCCTTGACAAGCCGCAGCCGATCCACGCCGAGATGGAGCTCTTCGACGGCGATCACGAGGGCCGAGAGTTCTGCTACTTGGTTGAGTTGCAGGGGCAGCTGGTGTCCGTGTTCATGAGCAACGCGGCTGACCCGCCGTGGGTGTTCAGGCTCGACGAGACGGCGGAGATGGCGTGGATCGAGGTGGAGGACATCAATGGCGCGGCTCTCTTTCTTGACATCAAGTCATTTAGTTCTTGGGATTGTACCAGGTGTCCCATAACTTCACAATCGAACAAAAGAAAGGTGCAGACTGCAGAGCCATATATATGTAAGGTCCAGAGCCATATATATGTAAGGTGCAGAAGTGTTGGTAGGTGCACGTATCGATCTGTAGAGCAATCGGTGGATCGATTTCCTCACGAGTTTGCAGCTTTGCAGTGCAAGCAGTGGGCACTACCCACTAGTTATTAGACGCTGCAGCTACAACAGTTCGCGTCAGGGCACCTCCAACAATCGAACAAAACTTATCAACGAACGGACAAGACACACACCCAAAAAGGTGAAAACACATATACAGCTTCGTCGACATGGTCGACGACGAATTGAAGGAAAAACAAGGCAACGAAAATTCTCCATTTGGATCTTCAAAATGCCGGCGCGCGTCGGCGTTCCGGTATGCTTGGTCTCTCTCTCGACGATTCATCAGACCCAGGCGCACGCGTGTTCCGGGCAAGACCTCATCGCGCAAGCGGGGACCTCGCCGACGCAGCTGGCCTTCGCCGGAACGCACTGTTGTTCAGCTGGCACCGGGGTTGGGACGGCCACGGCCACGGGAACAGGAAGCGGCGGCGCCGGCGCTTGCTGCCTGAGGGCGGCGGCTGCTGCTGGTGGCCGTTTGCAGGCTGGCGCTGCTGCAGGCTGCTGCGGCAGGCCGAGGATGGCGTGGCCGTCGCCGGGGACGAGGGGCACGATGGGGAGGTTGTCGCAGGTGCAGACCTCGACCATGAAGCCGTCGGGGTCGTGGAAGAAGAGCTGGTCCACGTAGATGCCGCCCTCCTCCACGCGCCGCTGCACGTACCGGATGCCCAGCTCCTTGAGCCGCCGCTGCACCGCCTCCATGCTCTCGCACTGCACGTATACATGCAAGGGCATTGTTAGTTCACCTTTCCATCGTCAGAGATGATTTTGTTGCATACTGCATGCTGATCAGTTACCACATACCCAGCCAGCGCATGCATGCTGTCTGAGTATGAGTGTGATGTGTGAGTGTGTAGACAATTCTACACACAAATCAATAACACATTGTCATTTTTCTAGGAAAACTCTACTGTTGTCACTTTCTCCAACTTTCCAAATCGTTGCCTAGTGGATTGTTCATATTTGCTTGAGTTAGGACCAGAGCTTGCAGGAGAGTTGGACATATGTCTGCACGTGCATATGTCTCCTCAGAACTATCCTTCTTGGATGCGTCTAGCACATACTGATCGATTGATAGTTTTATTTTTTTCCTTCCAAATGTTTAACCAAAGCAATTTAATAATATTCCATATAACACGTGGCCATATTCATATTTGTCCCATTTTTTTTAAAAAAAAGCTTGACACATCAAAATCCGTGTATAGCACATAGTATATATATACATTGTATATATTTCTGTAACTCTAGATAGATCCAGACAAATAGACAGAGCAACAGTCCCATTCAAAACAGCTGATGAGAGTGAAGGTTTTCTTGTTCACTTGCGCAAGACAATGCAATGCAAGCACAATCAAGTATAGCTGGCGGCTTGTTGCACATATATAGTAAATATCTATTCAGCTATTCATGCAGCCTGAATTGAGTTTCGGAAAGGAATTGGCGTGCCCTGTGTGCACATGCGGATGATCCTACCCAGAGAGCACCATAAGGAATTCTTCATCAATTCGATCTGCTAGTCCTATTTTTTATTATGTACTTAATCATTACTGATCATGCATGGAACCCAACCACGCACCGGCATCGATCATCCATGCATTTCTTAAGTTATGCATTTCTTAATTATAAGGTCAAAATGGGGGACAGAAATGGAGCAAAATTAAATACTAGCTTGCTACTGAAAAGCCTATACAACCACCACTGTTTGTTTATCGACGTGGTGGCATTGATACCGTACCTGAAAGGAGATGTGGTTGTCCTTGGGGTTGATCTCCGTCTTCTTAGGGGGCATACTCGCCGGGTCCTCGGCTTGCAGGAGATGAATGCCTATGCCGTAGTTGAACAGCCTGAATATGTTGATCAGGTGAAGCCATCAGAAATTCAGTTCAGAATAAACAACAATGCACGCACTGCCACACTCCATTATATGATGGGCAATGCAATACATACCATGCGCCGTCGAAGTCGAAGGAGCCCGGGCGGCGGATGGGGACGAAGCCGAGGACGTCGCGGTAGAAGCGGAGAGAGCTCTCGAGGCACCGGCACACCACGGAAATGTGGTTCAGCGCCGCCAGCGGTAGCCCAGCGCCCTGCACGGGCTCCACGCCCTTGGTGTTCACCATTCTTGTTATGTTTCTGAGACGAACGAACGTTGTTCTTGGGCACTCGCCGCGTGCCGCTAGCTGTTGCTTAGTTTGCTTGTTGTTCCGCCAGGGCGCGGTTTAACTCTGCCACCACCGCGCACGATGCAGAGCAGAGAGAAAAAAGGGACGACGCGTCAGAAGCTGCTGCTTTGCCGAATGAAGAGATGGAGGGAGACGGCCGGACGTAGACGTGACGACGGGGACACGGTAGTGTGGTTGGAGCTGGAGGTGAAGGAAGGAAAGGAACGGGACGATGCTGGAGACGCAGAGGATGCAGATGCAGCTGCGCTGTGCTGTGCTGTGCTGTGTGTGTGTGGAGTGTCAAGTGTGCACTGTGGTGGTTGCCGCGGCCTGGGCGGCTCTTATATAGAGCGTCGTCCTCCGTGTGGGGGCGCCGACAGCGATGGCAAAAGTGTGCGCCGTCGGTTGCTGCACACAGCTCCGATGCGGTGTGATACACACCGCGCGCAGCAGACAGCCACGGCCCGGCCGGTAATCGATGGCATCCACACATCCACTTCACGCGGCCGCCGTCCATGTCACGCACACGCACACATGTTCATCCATGAGTGGGTACGACCTCTCCTCTGCGTCGCCATATATATGTGCATGTGGACGACCGTCACTCCTGCACACCAGGGGTCTCGACCCCACTCATCCATCCATGATCTATCCTCGGGCCCGCCGGCCGGCCGCGTCCGCGTGCTCCGACGACGACGCGCGGCAGCCTCCATCCGGCGTTCCGATCCGCGTACGTACGCGTACTCCATCCATCCACCACCACTCACCACTCGTCCGTGTCCGTCCGTCTACTCCCGATCTATCGCCACCGCCGGTGTTCCGTGTTCGTCGACGATCGTTCCCGGCTTCGTCCCGGCGTTCGCACGTGTGCCCCGTGAGACACCACCAGCAACCACGCTCCACGTTTCTCTCGCGCGCGAGCCGAGGACCTAGCAGACCGACGGTGACGACGGCACCACCAGCATGCAGTCCGAGACTACACTGACAGGCCGAGATCACGTACGCGGGCCGAGGCACAGGCAACCGGATCGAGTCGAGGCATACAAAAGTCTAGAACTGTCGGTTCACCTGCTTGTCTTTCTCCTAAGTCAAATGTTTAGAAAAAGTATAATGAAAAGTTTAAATAAATGCTTTATACAAACACAGAGTTTAGGGTGCGTTGTTTGCATGTCAAAATTAGTTTTGATTCTTATAAGAATCGCTGAAAAGGATGCCAATAATAAGCAGGTTTTCAGTGAAACGATTCTCCTTTGCTTTGGAAACTCTCGGAACTGAGAAAAAGTGAATTCGTGATATATAGGAGTCCTGTAAATATCCTATCTCACTAGCAATTGTATTTTTTTTCTCGGTGAAACGTTATAATAAACTAATGGTTTGTATTAAGTTGATCTTCATTTAGAAAAAAAAAAGTTTTGATTTTTAAGCATGTTTTTATTTATGTGATTTTTTATGGAAAACAATTTATTTTGGAATCAAAATCCAGCCTACCAACCAAACGATCTCGCTAACTGATTCAGATTCATCATATGAAACGTTCTTCAGAATTTGAAATTCTTCTACAAGAATCTTAGGGACTGTTTGGTTCTAATGGGACTATAGACTAGAGACTAATTTTTAGTCCCTAATTTACCAAACACAGGGACTAGAAGAGGTACGATTAGTCTCTAATCCATTAATCTCTCTTGAGAGGCTAATTGGGACTAGTAGTCCATATGTAGTCCCTGCTAATACCTAGTTACGTGCCCAATGCCCTTAATGAAATTAATTCCATGTTTAGAAGTTGGATTTTTTTTTAGCCTGATCGAAGTCAATTAGGCCTGACTTGAAAGTCAAAATGAAACTCTACTTATCATTTTGAATGATAAGGGGTTAACATTGTACTTGTCATAAAAAGTATTTCTTTAACTTTGCATGGTTTTTTTCGTGTGTCTTTGACAATGGTTTATATACTTTATATATGTGATATTCAGGATTGATCTTTCTAACCATATATCTATGCACCATGCAAATGCATCTTGATCTTCGAGACCGCCAAGTAAATAAAAATAATCTATCTTTTCATCTAGGACGCTTCATAAAAATGGAGCATATATGGAAAGCAACGGCCAGTGCATGCCAAACCGTGTCACTATGTACGTACACGTTCGTTGGTCCCGACTTTGGCCGTGTCGGCGTGTCGCCGTAAGCCATGTACCGTACGAGACGAAGGTCGTCTCACATGCCATGAGCCTCCCGGCCAGCAGCTCTCAGTGCAATGGCTTATAATGGTTCCAACAACCAACGACTTGGCAACAAGGAGCCAGAGTTCGCGCTGGATAGCAAGGTGTGTGGAATTCAGCGGAGCGCGTACGTCCCAGATCCACGTCGGCATCTCGTGGCAATCCCTAGATATCGTTCCAGCTGAGAGGATATCCTCTGGGAGCTGTGGACGTCCACTGTCGTCCACATATACTGTTTAGGCAGCAGATGCATAGACCGTAGCGGCGAAGCCTGAAGCAAGCCAAAACAATGGACGGGGTCTTGAACAATTAGCATCTGGGGTCATCAGCTAGTGTCATCATCAGTTCATAGTAGTAACTTTCTATTGATTTTGGCAAAATTCATACTGATGTACTTGCAAATTGTACATATATTCTAGGTGTATGCTAGTTCAGAAGAGATATTTCTCGCTCAAAAAAGATATTTTGGGTCGATAGCAACATCAATCATTTCGTACATATATACAGATATCCTATGCCTTTTGCTGTTTTGCACCTTGCAGGTTGCAGTAGTTCAAATAGGACAGGCCACCATGTCACCATTGATGTGATGACCAAGAGAAATGAAGACCCAACTTTATTTGGTATATATAAGCTAGACTCAAAATAAGCAACGATGTGAATTTGATCACTGACAGCATTGCATAAAAGCTGGAATTTGATATGCACATATATAACAGTGTACGGTTACACGTGATTGTCAATTGAGGCCATGTTTAGATGCACTCAAAGTTCTAAATTTTTACAAGATTCTCCATCACATCGAATGTTCAGACATATGCACGAAGCAGTAAATGTAGATAAAAAAATAACTAATTAGACAGTTTGATTGTAAATCACGAGATGAATTTTTTAAGCCTAGTTAGCCCATAATTACAAACGAAAGTGCTATAGTAGTAAAATTCAAAAAAAAAATTTGCATCTAAACAAGGCCTGAGAAGGCTGTTCGATCCACCAAATCTACAGGTGAGATCGAGAGACTGTAGGGGATTTGGAACTTTACGTTCATTTGTTAATCTAAGGTCTGTGCGGATTATGATCAGGCCCTAGCTGTTAAACACATTTTTCAACGAGAAGTGATTCTATATTGATTTTATGAAATGAATCTCTTAAATGAACTAAGAGATTAAGAACTGAAAAATAGCTTTTTCTAATTCTATGAAGTGATTCTTTATCCTGATTTTGAGTTTTATGCTAAAAATCAAAGAGAATCATTTGCAGCCATAAAATTAATTCACTACAGAGGAGCTCTGCCAAACAGACCCCCTACTATTACTTCATTCGCAACGGATTCTATATCTTCGTCTCTGAGTTTTTTTTTCGCAAGGGTTTTTTCACGTGGAAATCCTAGCCTCCACTCTTGAAAAGGAGTAAATTAATGGTGGTTGTCAACTTTGCTACTGTCGTTTCCCACTCCCACACTTCCCGTTGCGCGCAACGGCCGGCGCATCGTGTCCAGGCCCTTGTTTAGATGCAATTTTTTTTTTTAAAGTTTGTTACTGTAGTATTTTCGTTTGCATTTGACAATTATTATTCAATTATAGAGTACCTAGACTTAAAAGATTTGTTTCGTGATTTATAATCAAATTGTGTAATTAGTTATTATTTTTATCTATATTTACTATTTCATACATGCGTCCAAACATTCGATGTAACAAAAAATCTTATAAAAATCTGAAACTTTGAGTGCATCTAAACATGACCTTAGTCCAGACTGGAGACACATGCATGGATATCAGGATATGTCTTCTATACACGAATACATACGCGGTAGATATGCACAGTCAGAACGATCTGACTAGACAGTGAGCTATATAAATGCGTGTGTGTGCGCGCGCGCATAAAAAAAAGAAAAAGAAAAGAAAAGAAAAGAAAAGAAAAGCATGTGTGTGTGAGGACAAAGCTTGGTCAGCATGCATGCATTATATTGGTGTGTTCGCCAGTGGAACATCATCACGTGAGTCTGGGTCCGCGAGGAAATGGAATAATGTCAAATTGTCAACGTACATGCATGCATACGTGTAATATTCTGTTTGCAACATGATATATCACCTCATCAGAGATCAAACTGTAAGCTTTAAGTTGACGTCTCAAAAAAAAAAAAAATCAGCATATCACCTCAACAGAGATCAAACTATAAACTTTAATTTGACGTCTCTCTTGTGTCACACTAGTTAGTATGACTATTTATTCAGCGACGCGTCTTTGCGGGAACGAATGTCTATGATGACTCAGAAGATGTTATTTTTGGGTCTCTAAACTTGACTGCTGGTGTCATTCGAGTTTCAATGGGTCCTGACCGCTTCGTGTGCTGATATGGCAATATGCCAATGCCACATGCTTAATTACTGTCCATTGGCGAGGCCCACATGTTGTGTCCACCTCTCCTCACCCCCTTTGGCGGTGGATGAGGGTCTGGTCTAGCTATTATGTGAATACTATAGGGCGAGGTAGGGATGCGAATACGAATGAAGCAGAGCATGAAGCAAGGAGGAAGAAAAAGTTGGGAGCCAGCATGCATGGTTAAGTTTGTCATAGGCAACCATGTGAGAAAGAGATGAGTCTAACATGTGACCTCTGAATGACGTGTCATCCATTCATGTCAACTGTCAACACACGGTAGCATGCTATTGCCAAGGAGCATGTTACGACCTATTTGAACTTGGATGACACGAGCTCGAAGCCAAAGTTTAGAAACCCAAAAAAATACTGTAGTAACGAAATGGCATTTTTTGAATCTAGAGTACCGGAATGAGGAATGACACCTCCTAGCAAGTTTGAAGACAGTTACTAAAATTTACTTTCTAAAGTTTTGTACAGGCCGTGGCACTCATGATTCACGAAATATATGATCCGCGACTTACACGTCATGGACCATGAGCCTACCTACAACGTTGGCAGGTTAATTATGTACTGCAATGAGATCGACATATGATCGAGGCTTTTGTGGAGCACTGCAATGAGATCGACATATGATCGAGGCTATTATTTGCATTATATTAACACGTGATTAAGCTAGAAGACCCTACTTTCGAACGTGTGTAAATGGCCATACTTACCCATAATGGCCAACAGATCAGATGAGCATGTCACAAGTGGACTTGGAAATGATGACAGAGTATTTATTTAAATACATTGGCGTTATATAATCATGGAAGACGAAGCTTGGGATGCATGAACACTATGTTTATATGTCTCATGATCACTTACTTTGGAATTTTTATAATTGAGTATATATTTACACATGGCACAATAATACAGAACACGCATATACACTAGTGGTGCACTCATTGCAAGGTATGGAGCCCTCGCATGCACTAGTGTGATGCACGTCCAGCTAACTAGCCACCAAACCCAGATGATGACGGCTGATTAACGATGCATGGCCCCGCCAAGGCAATACCAATCCATTCTGACGGAATGCCACGTTGGTGCACACGCCTCCCTGTCATCATATATACTCCATCTGTCCTAAAATAAATGTCATTCTTGGTTCCCGAGAAATCCACGTTTTTAAAATGCCGGCAAATATATATTAAAATATATAAATACTTATACTAAATAATTAGTATCATTGGAAAGATCTTGAAGTCTAGTTTTTTAACAAATTTATTTGGAAATATAAATGTTGCATATATTTTCTACAAATTTAGTCAAAAGTTTTACTGGCACGCATCCCATAACGACGGTTTTTTTTAGGACGGAGGGAGTATGCCTTTGGCTTTCGAGACGAAACGGAAGATATATATCGCCGTTGTGGACAAGGCATGCACATATGCACAGCTGGCCTCAATCTTCATGCTGCTTTCATACGCAAATCGGAGAACCCACTAAAACCCATTTAGCAATTTAACCAAATAGTAAAATTAGTACCACAATTTGGAATTTTAAATCAAAGTATAAACTTACCCAAGTTTATGCTATAAATATATGAAGTTATGAACCAAAAATATTCCGCTGCCTCCTGCCAACGTGCCCTGCCACTGGCTAGAGTCCGCTGCTCTGCCGCCACCATCGCTAGACGCTAGAGTTTGTTTTGTTTTTTTTTTAATTGGATACACACCACTAAAACTTTCATATTTTTGATCCACACCACTACTATTCCTCTAACTAGGGCCTTGTTTAGATGAGAGGCAAGTTGCAAGTTTTTCAACTCTCTCTCCATCACATCACCATCACATCAATCTTTGGCCGCATGCATGAAGCATTAAATATAGATAAAAAAAGTAACTAATTACACAGTTTGGTTCTAAA
>JAKNSH010409438.1:0-13238 GCA_027790015.1 Cymbopogon flexuosus
ATTCGCTACACGTACGCACGCGACCGGTTGTCCTCCACGGCTCCACCGACTTCATCGTGCCGTCTCAACGACCTCCACCCGAGTCCTGACCACCCCAACTGTTCCTCCCCGCTAATCCCCGCGCCACCGCCCGCAACTGCCTCGCCGCCGATGGAGTGGCCGCAGCCGAATTCTCTTCCACCGGTGAATTGGGACGCACTGGACGCCCTTATCCTCGACTTCGCCAGATCCGACCGCCTCGTCGCTCCTTCTCCCGCTGCACCCGCCACCGCCCCAGCCTCCCCATCGCCGCCGTCGTCACCCTCCTCCTCTACTACCACCGTCACCTCCTCGGCCCCATCCTCATCTTCGTCGTCCTCTTCCTCGTCCTACCGGTCGCGCCTCCTCATCCGCTGCGTGCGCCGCGCGCTCGAGCTGGGAGACGTCGACGCGGCCCTCGCCCTCCTCCGGGCCCACGCGCCCGCCGCGCTTGCCGACCACCGTCTCCTCTTCCACCTCCACAAGCAGGTGCGTGCCATCCCCTGGGTCTTCCTATACCTTCGTTTGTGGTTCAAACTGAGACACGATTCAATTTGCGTGGCGGTGCAGAGATTTGTGGAGCTGGTGAGGAGTGGTACGGAGGCGGACAGGGACGCCGCGCTCGACTGCCTCCGCACGGCGCTCGCGCCCTGTGCGCTCGACGCCTATCTGGTTAGTGCTTCTGCTTTGTCTCCCCTCCTCACGCGTGACATGATGCTCTGATTCAAGTTGAGGTGTTCAAGCGTCAAATTAAAATATACTCCATGCCAATAGCGGCTCAAGTACTTTGACTGTGTACTGAGCCTCTGTGGTGGCTTGAAAACAGTGCGGAGTGGATATTTAGTGGCTCGGAATCGAGCAACAAGTTAAGCCTGCATAGGCTAGTTAATTAATAATACGAGCAGTGAGGAATTGTCAGGCTTGTTGTTGTTGGATCTAAATGGGTCAAACCTACAATTGTGGCTTTGGTATAGTGAGGACTGATTTGGTGGTCGGCAGGGGATGAGTCTCCTCTAACTCAGCAGGGCTCTCTGTTAGAATTTGAGGCCCTGGTAGAAAATGCAAGTTGGGGCCCTAAAACTAGGAGGATTCCCGGCGGGTTGTTGCGGGTATGCAGTTGAATCTACCAATTTTATTTAATTTCATAGAGAATAAATTTGATTGGTGGATAGATCAGTTAAACATAGCGCCGTTGCCTATTTTTGTCACATTAGTTTTCCTCAAATGTCTCGAAGTGGACAGGGATCGGATGAGATGCAGCACCTCAAACAAAAGATTATTAGTTGTAATATGGGGTGAATTCCTCTTTCGTTTGTGCTAGTAGTACGAATTCGTCTTTGTTTTTAATGTGGTAACCATAGAACGATGAGGAATGAATGAAGGAGATATAGCTATCATGAATGACACGGCAACTAATGTGTGTATGTCTTTAGAGTTAGACGTTTACAAAAGCCTTAATAAATAACGTCATATATGAGAATTAAGTACTGTTTATGAATTATCATATATATACCCTCAAAAATACCATATATTAGGGTCATGTTCTTCTCAAAAATACATGCAAATAATAGACTACGCGAGGCTGGTGGACCACCACGTTCATCTCTCTCGCTTTTCTTCTGACGCACGTTGGCACATGAGCTCCACACCCGCAAATCCGGAAGCATGGCACCACGTAGGCACGCACCAATAGCACCGGCGACTCGGCGCGCATGGCACCACTAATCTCTGCTCGGCGAGATCAACACCCGCTAGCTCAACTTGGGCGATCTCCGCGCCCGGCTGTGCGTGTTGCGAGCTCCGCCAAGGCCATGCGACCAGGGACCTCCGCACATGCTGTGGCATCGACCTCTCGAGTGCGAGCACGACGACCGACTCAGTGGCAGCGAGGTGTAGCTTCTCGACGATGATGTCGGGGCTCATGGCGGGTCCGCTCGCTATGACAGTGGCTTGTAGGAGTACAGCGGACGTCGAGGAGACACCGGCGGGGTCATGGAGGCGAGGAGTCAGGTATAGATTAGGAAGAGGACGACACCGAGGTGGACGGGCAAGCTGGGTGCATCTTTATAGGCGGGACATGTGTGATTTCCAATGAGGCTCTGGAGGAGCCCAAGAGGTTTGCATGATCACAATTCACAGGTGTGAGAGGAGCCAGATACGCAAGTGACGTTGAGTGGGTGGTATGATGGCAGGAGGCCAGGAGGCGTGCACAGTCAGTAGTAGGAGATACACAAGCATCCGCGTATAAACTGAACCGGACGGGAATTGACTGAACGCGGACTGAAACTGAAGGCTCTGCTGACGTGGCTCAAGGACTCAAGGAGAGCGCAGAGAATTCCCCAAGTGGGGTTTGTTCTTATAGGAGTAGTAGATTGGAAAAAAAAATCATATAATCAAATCATGCTTTCACTTAATTAAACAACTTCAGTACATCTTATTGACTCTTAATAAAGGGCGTATAGTGCAGAGCTCTCGCTCTGTGCGGGCTCTAGGGAAGGGTGCAATGCAAGGAGACCGTGACTCGAACCTGGGTCCTTCCGGTCACAGGCGGTAAGGCTCTACCGCTTGCACTAGGCCCGCCCATCTTATTGACTCCTTTTCATAACAAATTACATTACAAATTAAGTTGTTCCATATTTTGCACTTCGTATGCTAGTATCGATTAGCAGGATCAGGTTACCACTTACCATGATGTGTTGGGTGTCGGTAGGTGTGGCACTGCAGCCAGGGTGAAGCTAGCTTAATATCCATAGTGGTGCAAAATATTCATAGCCATGTAGAAATATATCTAGTTTGAACTAATTTATATGGTAAAAATAGACCACTTAGTAGTAAATTTTTTTGTTGCTGGTGCCAGTGCACCACCCAAACATAGTGCGGCATCACCTCTGACTGCAGCAACGACAGGGTGATCCTCTGTCTCCGTATTGGCACTAAAGCAGGTGTGCACTGCATTGGCAGACTAGTAGGGGTTGTGTTGCTACCTCGCTGGGTGGGCGGTGACTGGGACTGGGAGACAAATGGAGAGAAACTAGCAGGAATCCCTGCGCACATGCGCGGGCTACCAAGTTTGAAATTATAGCATGAGAAGGCATGGCAACCAATGTGAAAAATTGATATGTTCTTAACTTCTTATGTGTAGTGCAAACTGCTGGAGGGATTAGAAGCAGGAAACAGGTGCTCTGTAGATGGCAAAATTTGTGAAGTATTTTGCTTTTCTCAGACTTTGTAGAACCATAGACTGTAAACAAATATTAGGGAACTGCATAAGTTAGGGTACACAATTGAAGAAGTAGAGTCTGTAACCTGTCAATCCAATGGGAAAAGCTGGGGAACATGACCGAGTTGGGAGGACACAAACACAGCACTGAAAGAGTAAACCTAATCTGTGTTGTTGAATCATTGACGATGACTTACTTATTTAGCGGATCCAAATTTGAAATTTGAAAAGATATGTATACATATAAGCAAGATGGGGCAGTACACATATATATGCAAATAAAGCTGTGTGATTAACATTAACCATAAGAACCTAGAACTTTTTTTTTTTCTGCCACTGCTAATCAATTATTTGGCATACACAAATGGCAGCAATGAGGTTATCTGGATTGGATGGAAAATAATAAGCCATCTTGACATGGTATAAGGTGGATTGGCAAGTAACTACCTGGATTGGATGGAAAATAATAACCCAATAAGTTACCCCTTATTGTTGTTGTACGTAGAATGGTGTAGGCAAAGCTCCAAATGTCTATTGAAAGAATGTGAGCATTGATCTTCATAATAACCTGAAAATTTAGGCATGAAAGGCAGCCAAGACTCAAAATGTCTACTGAAAGGCTGTAGCTGTTGTTGCTCATGGTAACTGGAAAATTTAGAAATGAAGAAGCAAATGAAGTCCTTAGTCAATATGTTCAGTACAGGAGAATCCAATAATCAATATTTAAGGTTAGTCCAAAGGCAGTGCAACATTACACTTGAAAAGCATCAGCAAGCCTTACCGGCTAATGCCATGTTAAGCTTCCCTATTTCGTTGGAGCATACTTTCAGCATGTTCCCATTGTCGTTGGAGCACACCATCATTACCTTGATGTAGGAGAGGTATGAACAGCAATAGGTGTTGAGTGGTGAGTGTTAATTTGTTAGAATCAATGGCATCTGAAAGGCAGCCAAGGCTCAAAATGAAGTGGATCTGGATCTCTTACTTGAAATTTTGGAAGTGAGCGTTGAATCGTTGGAGGCAGAAGTTCAGATTATAGTGCACGTACAGGGACTGATTAAGTTCATAATAGAAAAAATTATGAAGCATCAGGAAGCCTTACACTTCGCTAATGCCACATTAAACTTCCCCCTAGAACCTGGAATGGCTATATGGACAGAGGTTTTTTTATTGGTCTGGCATTCCGTCGAGCAACTGAAAGGCAGAAGACAGGAAGAGTAAAGAGAACTGGAGGCCTACCGTGCATGGGGGAGGGTCGGAAGGCTGCAGGCAGCGGAGGCCGGCGTGCTGTCGCTGGTGGCGCGTGCAGCGGGCGTTTCGGACCGGTGAGCCGAGGTTGTTTCTGTAGAACCACCGATCGGGGAGAGGCGCGTCTGTACTGGGCTGCTCCCCTTGCCTGCGCTGCCGCGCCCAGGTTCGGACGCCGGAGTGGCCGCTTTGCTGGGCTGGCACGCTGGAGGTGGCCACGTCGCTGCTCCGCGTCCGAGGCCGGGCACGGCGGTGTGCGGCGACGCCACCATGGGGCAGTGTGGGTAAAGGTTGGAGGTGGGGCGCGTCGCTGAGCTGGCAAGCCGGAGTGATCGCGTCGATGCTCCACGGCGGGGGGCTGGCCACGGCGATGTGTGGCAACGCCACGATGGGGCAGCAGGGGAGGTAGCGCTGGTGGAGGTTGGAGGTGGGGGCGCCTGTCGGCAAGAAGCTTCGCGAGGGAGTGCGAAGGGTGCGACATGGACGGACGGGATTTTGAGCGTGGCGGATTGGACGGCTAGCGCGCGATACTGTTGTCAGAACAGTGTTTTGAATCTTGTGACGGACAATCAGCAGGCTACGAAAATTATGATATGTATAGATTGGTAAGATTTGATGAACTATTTGTTGAGGCCGGTCAGTGATCACAATCGATATTCCTTCATAGTTTCACTTTGCGTTCATGTATTGGATAAAATGTTATTTTGTGTGTATCCTTGTATTAGTGCAATGATAAGCTCTAATGTGTGTTGAAGAAAAAAAGTGGCTTTAGATTTTTGGGGCCTGGGCAGCTGGCCACCTTGCCCCTGCCAGTTGTTGCTGGCTCTGGTGGTCAAGGACTAGCCCTGCTAATGGGGCGGGGCTTAATGGGTTTTTTGGGTTGGGTTTTAGGACGGGTACTATTGGATGGGTGGAAACGGGTGACACTATGAAACGGATCGGGGCGGGTTGGGTTGACGACACAACGGGTTGGGACGGGTTGGGACGCCGTGGTCGCAGATCGGCACGTACGTCACATTTCAACTTCCGTCGTGACTACGGGTTGGAGCGGGTTGGGGCATTGGGCCAACGGGGCGGGTGGTAATTAGGGTTCTTGAGATATGGGTTGGGGCGGGTTTGGGGAGGGTTTAGCCCCGTTAGCAGGTGGATCAAGGACCCTTGTTTCAAGTGGCATATGTATTCAGGAGTTTGGCTTGGCAAATAAGTATGGCTGTGCAAAATACTACATAGAGTCAAATATAGGGTGTGTTTGGTTGCCAGCCAGAGCACGCACACTGTTACTGCAAGGTGCGGCATTGATTTTGACTGCCACACTCGCCACACTCAAAATCAACTGCAAAAAGCTGTCTGCCATAGTTATTTCACCAACAAACACGTTACTTTTTCTGTGGCGCCGTCTAAGCTTTGGCATGGCATCCTATGCGAGCAACCAAACATGCCCATAGTCTTCAGAATATGACTTGGATTCAGAGTGTGCGACCACAATTGTGTCAGTCAAACACGCAACTACGTGGGAAACTGTTGTGTGACTAGGATTAGGTGATGTTAGGTGCGTAGCAAACGTGCCCTAAGAGCTAAGATTGCAATACTATCATGTCGCAATACACAAAAGCTGGAAATTTTTACTTTTTGTCTCATTTCTTTGGTTACTTTTGCACTGACGTACTTGCAGCTGAATGTGGTACTGTAGTAGCCAAGCAAACAGATCCTAACTCAACCACTGAATTATGTGATTATGGTAGAGTCACTTATGTTGTAGCAGCTGATATTTAGAAAAGCCCTACTTACTGGTACATTAGTATAGGTTAAATTAAATTTGCCTGAACTACAAGATGTTATTTTGAAAGGGTGCTTGTGATGGTCTTACTGTTATGATCATTGGCTCTACGACAGTTGTCCTAAACAAGTTACAGAAACATACAATGTACTTTTTACGAAAAAGATTTGACTGTTATGGAACATATTATTATGAAACTTGACATGGCTAAGTGCTAATTCCTCAGAAATTACTTTATAATTTTTACTTCAAAGCATGCAACAAATGGCTCTCTTCTTGTCATTAAGATATTTCCATCAAGGTTATTTGTAAGTTTATTAGGCTTTAGGGATCATTGGTGCATTTTACAGTTTCAATTTAATTCACAATTAATGGAACTGCTTGGGTTTCTCTACTCCCCCCTGTTCCAGTTTGACAAGGTTACGGTGCTCATTTAATTCTTTCCTGTTCAATCCTTGGGAGGGAAATTTCAAATGCATTAGAAAGCATTCAACATATAATGCTAAAAGAGTATCATGCAGTACCTAGAATATATTAGAGAGATAAACATGAATAAACACATTTATCCTAGCATGCTTAATTGAGTTTCTTTGTGCTTTTGCTTACTGAATATTGATATGTTAATATGCCCTGAAGGAAGCTTATGAGGAGTTCAAGCATATAATGCTTGTGATGATATATGACAAAGATGAGCAATCTTCCCCAGTTGTTAATGAGGTATGCAGGGTCCCCTATGTCCATATTCTGCTTCATGAGCTTAATAATATTTCTTGGTTAGTAAGGTATTGACTTCTCCAGAGTTTAGGTAGTTTTTATTGTCACTCACTTCTTTGACAGTATACTGCTTTGGTAAGTAAGGAATGAACTTCTCCAGAGTTTACGACTTAGTAGCTTTGATTGTCATTGAATTATTTGACATTACACTGCTTTGCACTTGCCCATGAATGCCTTACCATTAAAATTCTATTATTTTTTTTTCTCGAACTGTGCAGCATTATTTAGAAGGAGTCTAGATGATTTGTACAACCCCTATAGGGGCAAAGAGGTTACAAAAAGGATTCGCCAATAGAAAAAATCTTAGCCACAAACCAATAGAAAAATACTGTACTTTTTGCATGTTAGAACTTCTATGTGCTTATTGCTTCCTGGAAGATATGTTTCACAACTTTATAGAGGTTGCTGTTGCTATATTACATCTTTCAGCACTTCATGATGTGTAAGGAGGTTTTTAATGTTTCTGGTATTAATTGTTTCTTCCCTCTTAAACCCTTTGCTCTACAGTGGTCTATAAAGAGGAGGTTTGAACTTGCTGGTCCACTATCATCTATACTAAGGGCTCATTTAGAAGCTTATGACCCTATTCTATCGCTGATGTTAAGATACTTAATAAGGTACCTTATACAGTACATACCTTCTCCTGTCTTTCCAATCATATTTGGTCAATTATCTTCTGTGCCATTGTAACAATTTTACAACACTTGAATAGCATTCACAAGGCATTTTGCACGCGCCAAGGAATTTCATCACCTATATCTGATCTCACTGAGCGACTACTATTTGAAGATCGTGATCCCCCTGTGGTTCCTCAGGAATGCTTACTTGAAGCACCACCATTTGATGAGGCAAGCACTCCTAATAATTATTAAATGTAAATATAAATATGCGTATACCTTTTTGTACCAGATTTTGATATTTGGATATTAGGTTGATGTTCAAGCCCTAGCGCATGCTGTGGAGTTGACAAGACAAGGTGCTGTGGATAGCTTGAAGTTTGCAAAAGGAAATTTATACCAAGCATTTCAGGTTGTATTGTAATTACAAAATTTTGGTTTAAAATTATTCAACCATGGCCATATAGTTTTTGTTGCCATTTGTGCTGATTCCTTAACTGAAAAGAAACTTGTGTTTTTGATAGGGAAACATGCATATTTTTCATAAATCCTTGTTATTTTTCAAGCGCTTGTATAAATGTCTAGAGATACTACCTCCGTCCAGAAAAAGATGCAATTCTAGCTCTACCCCTAGTCAATTTTTTAAATTTTGACTAAGTCTATAGAAAAGAGTACCAATATTTATAACACAAAATAATTATCATGATGAATCTAATGACACTTATTTGGTATTATAAATGTTGAATAGGAATTTTCTTTTCTATGCTGTGAATCCAAAACCTTTCCTTCCAAAACTTTCTGTTGAACTTGTCCCCCTTCCAAAACTTATTTGATAAGGCATGAACTTTTGTTTCAACTAGTGTTCCCTTATTGCTTCCTTGGTTTGATGCTCATGATGTAAGCTTATCTGTGTAAAATGCCAGAACGAATTGTGCCGGATGAAGCTGGATCTGACACTTCTGGATAAACTTGTACACGAGTATTGTGTATACAGGGGAATAGTTGAAGGCAGTTCGCATGTTCTTTCTGGTAAATGGTTGAACCTGTAGGCTACAAGAAAATTTTGTTTACTGCAAATAAGCAATTTTATGTAGTGCTGCTCTATTGATAGCTTTTTGGTTACCTAGCTCTAATAAAAACTGTTTGTTTGTTTTTTTGGTAGGAACTGCTGACTTGAAATGTAAACCAAATAATGATGTTAATAACAAAACACAGGTTGAGTGTGAAATGACCAACAGTCAGAATGGACATTGTAGCACCAGCAGTATCACACGCGATGATTCTTGGTCCAGGAGATTACATAGGGTTAGAAATAGTACGTCTGGGCAGCGAAGACGCAAGAGATGGAGAGGACGGCTAGATGATCTTGATTATGCTTGTGACGCGTTGTTGGATTCCAGTAAGCATGATAGTTTATCTCCTACCCTTGATATGGACGAAGATACTATGGTAGAAAAACAGGTGAGCTTTCATAATAATTTTTTCCTTGGAAACTAGATTATCGATAAATAGTGATTTGTGTTGTATGCCCTTCTCTAGGACTTGGCGGTAAATTTTAATTTGTCTGATAATATACACATGGAAGACCAGAAATATGAAATTATTTTGGAGATGCGGGACCTCACACGAAAAGGGATGGCTTCCAAAGTTGTTGAGGAAATAAGCACTATAGATCCTGATTTCTTTCAACAAAACCCTGTTCTTCTGTTTCAGCTGAAACAGGTAAGCCCAGCCTAACACTCATACTTATCTTTGTCTCTGATAGAAACCGATACCTACTTAATATTTTTGTCCATTTCAGGTTGAATTTCTTAAGCTGGTAGCTGCTGGTGATCATGTATCTGCTCTCAAGGTTGCGTCCACTCATCTGGCACCACTTGCTGCCAATAACGAAGCTCTACTGAAGCCCTTGAAGGAAACTTTGGTGACACTAATTCAACCCAATGAAGATGTACTCATGAATGCATTATCATTGCCAGTACTTGCCAGTTCTCTCCAGGTTTGTTCGTTGTTTTCATATCATGAGTCAATATGGCTGCTGTGATAGACCATTAGTGACAGTACAAGGAAATTTACTTGGCTTTAGATCTTGGTTTCCTTAATCAAAGAAATGAGCATGAGTTTATTTGGAGTGATGTGCGATGGTATCAGGCATATTCTCTTTTGTAGGTTGCAATGAGCAGAAGGCTTGGTATTGAAGAGCCTCAGCTAATGAAGATAGTCAGAACAACTATCCATACACACACTGAATGGTTTAAGCTTCAGATGTGCAAGGACCGGTTTGAGCACTTTTTGAAGATTGATTCTCTGAAAGAGGTTGATCCATCATTGGCGAGTCACAGTATGTCAAAGGTCCTTACAGATGAATGTGGAAATGGATCATCTCAAATCACATGTTCAAGTGGCAAGGTGCTAGATGAAGGTAGTAGCCCTCAAGTCTCATCAGAAGTTTCCTGTGATGAAAATGCTATACTAAAGGTTATGGTAAGTAATATACTAATAATATGATGTTTGGTTCCATAGCCTTCCACAGTCAGGACAAGTGTCGATTTCTTTCTCTACCTTTAGGCCTTTATCTTTGGCAAGGTTCGCAAGGATCTTCTTGCCTTTACAGGCAATGGAGAGGCAAAAGGATTGGCTCTGCATGAGCAGTTTTCTTTGCCCTTCTTGTTGGGATGACACCAAACATGTCCTATATCTTCTTAGTGAGGATGATTGTTGCTATCTATGGGGTTTACAGTAATGTGGCCTCCTTTGGTCATGGTAGTTTCTAATGTAAGTATGTAACAAAGGTGCAGCTGTTTGTTTGAAACCTGGTGAAGTGTGTATGTGAGTCTTGGGAGTATAAAAGGATGCAACGGTCCTGGTGTTAAAAAAATAGTTACTAGCTACAGTATTTTAAGGTCAAAGTTAAAATATTATTTTAGCTTCAAGCTGTGATTAACATTTTACCCTGCTGTCAATAGAAGTTTCCTTCACACTGGGGATGCTCATGGTAAATTTCTGCAGTGGGCACCAAGGTTGTACGGCAACATGTCTCAAACTAGTTTAGGTTTCTGAAACCTACTATTCAAATTATTGCCTAGGACTGAATATACCGTAGAATTTATTTGACTTTTTGTCAATTTTTTTAGAGATCAGAATATTTTTGTCATCATCTAAGACATTATCAATAATAACATGTGATTGAATTTACTTGTCTATTTATCATCTTACTATTTATGTTCTACGTACTTAGGAATTCCTTGCGTTGCCACGTGCGGATGCCATCCAACTCCTCATGCAGTACAGTGGAAATGCAGAGACAGTCATCCAACAGATCTTCCAATAGTGCTTACTGTAAATACCACAAGCGAAATGCTTGCTTTGAAACGGAAATATTTGTTGATACTTTTCTTGTCTTGTACGTACAGAAGATTCTGTTAGAACTAGGGTTCCTTTTCTTCTTCACCATTTCCTGTTCTCATTTCCTCCTATAACACAAAAACATTGTATAAAAACCTCCACAATTTAAATGCAAGACACCAAGGAATAATGGCGATGTTTATAAATGTGTTGTATCCTGTGAGGATGAGACTACCAAATATCTTAAGTCAGTGATTTGTGATATGCACTCCTTATATTGTCGTGTAATCTATACCTTTTATACCTATATACATATAACTTAAATAGCGGCAATCTCTCAGTTTTGGTCCTCGGATCTGTTATGAGTCCGTTGTCCTTTCACTCCATCGAGTAAAAAGTGTCATCATTTGTTTACTAAGAGCAGTAGTATCTAATAAATTAGAGGTGGTAGGTAATAAATCTGAGGTATATAAAAGAGTCTAATTGCGTCGATGTCTAGTCTGTTACCTGAGTTCACGGCTTGTTTATAGAAGTTAGAATACCGTGCTTTCAGTCACAGTTATTATAATGAAACATATTGGTTGTATGATCTGTTGCAATCCTGTTAGTATAATATCGAAGTGGAATTTTTTCTCTAAATTTTGATAATTTCCTTCACTCTTCGGAACAAACTTCGGAACTGATTGGCTATCAGCTCTCTATTTTTCATGATGAACCAACAATGAAAGTGATTGGCCATTGGCCCTTCTTTTTTCCGAGCCAGCTTTCTTTA
This sequence comes from Cymbopogon flexuosus, assembly GCA_027790015.1. Classification (NCBI taxonomy): domain Eukaryota; kingdom Viridiplantae; phylum Streptophyta; class Magnoliopsida; order Poales; family Poaceae; genus Cymbopogon; species Cymbopogon flexuosus. The sequence continues at coordinate 11,772 of JAKNSH010409438.1, forward strand.
ATCCATGTATCACCCCCGACTGGTCACTGGAAGATTTTGTTGTCTATAGACAGTAGACTTTTATAAAGAGCTTTTTTTTTTGACTCCTCTCATTTAGCTGTAGTATCTGTTTATATATATACACACACCAACTCTACACCCGCACACCACACGTACACAAACAAACCTACAACTACACTCAGATCATGTCGCGTCCTTCGTGTATCACCGGGTCCATCATGGCACCGTAGGCGACGGGCACATCGCATTCCCTTTGTGGCTCCACGCGAATGAGAGGCACCTGAAATATATATGGGGACTAAGCCCCGGTGAGACACCCGGTGCGATTCCTGGGAATCGAACCCGGGTGGGCTGCGCTCCCACCTGAGCGGCAAGCCAACCGAGCTACGAGCTCGTTCTCTTATAAAGAGCTTTCTTATGTTTTTGTTTGGATGATGTATTTTTTTCCGGTCCGATCCTAGATGTTCTCATATTCTTCTTCTTCTTTTTTTTTTTTGCTAGGAGCCTTCCAAAGTCAGAGAGTCCGATCTTTTTTTAACAGAGGGAGTGTAACACCTCGGTGTTAAGCATGCATCATTAGCATCTCATTAAGCATAAGCATGTTATTTGCATAGTCATTTGCTTAAATTAATTAATTTTATGCTTGCTCTACTTTACATGTGTGACATAGAGTAAGATCTTGCTTGAACTCATGCTTGTGTGTGCTAATGATCCCTAGTAATGATTGAATCATGTTTGGGGTGCAAAATGATGGCAATTTTATGTTAACCACTTTTACTAATTATGCTTTGTTAATATTTTGACAAAAAGCATTTATAGGGTCTCTTGCTTTGACCATTTCAAAAGTGTTTCAAGATGATCTTGCATGGCTGAGTGCCTTTAACAAAAAGTCTTATAAATTTTATAAGGAACAAGCTTTGTTAAAGGGTCATTTCCTAAAAATATGTGGAACATGTTCAAAACCTCAAAACAGTTTGGAAAACCCTCTTTTTAGGGCATTTTTGGATTTGGGGCAAATTTGAACTACAATTTCAAATTCTAGGCAAAAAAGGGTTTTGGTGTGTAAATATGAAATGTTCCTCTCTTAAAAATAAACACTTTTCATTTTTGGACCACCTTTAAATTGTGCACGGTTTTGAAGTTATTAAATAATTTCCAAAAATTCCGAAATCCTCCTTTTTCTATTATTCCTCGTGGGCCCCAACTGTCATCCCCCTTCTTCCCCGCTCCCGCCCGCGCGCCGAGGGACGCCGTGGCGCGCATGCGCACTGCGCCGCTGAAAGGTCCCTTGGTTGGTTTTTGATAATTGAGTGACAACTTTAGGATGGACTAATGTGTTTATGGTTGAGATACACAGGATTAGTCAATAGAGACATGTGTGTGAGCAACATGTGCCATGTCGTGGAAATGGCTTGGAAATGTTGTGAGGCTCAACACATGTGATGATGAAGGAGCTCATTGCATATG